>JAQGAS010000017.1:0-171928 GCA_034686365.1 Pachymerium ferrugineum
AAAAAACATACGTTCCCTCATTGTAGAGATAGGAACAATTTGACCTGTGACGTCACAGCAAGTAATCACGTCACACAACTTTTTACCGGAAGTGGGAAAATCGCGGCCTGGGCAAACCTTATAGATGCTTCTCTCAACCTTGGTCTGCCGCTATGATGATTGCTTTGCAACATAGATGCCTTCGCTTGTTAACCCAACTTCATAGAATTTCTTTCCAATACCCTCCGAAGATTTTAGGTAATTACATTGAGTTTAAACAGAATAAATTTTCTTCCTGATGGAGAAATTTTCCGGTTTTTTTAGTGTGAAAAAATTGAACGATCAACCATTACATTTGTTTCAATTCACGTGAACGCACATTCGTTCGAAAAAAAAATGGTGTCAGTTTGCTTTAACGAGAATATAGAAAAGTATCTGAGCGAGGGAGACTATGGTCAAGCGTACGGGGCAGTGAAAAAGGCGAAACCGGTTGAATTATACGAGAAAGGACTCGATTTAATTCCGATTGTATGCAAATATCTCTCTAAATCCAAATCGACAGACGAACCTGACTTGGAAACATGTTGCGAAGAGATTCTCAAAGACCTGGCAACTCACGGCAACTCGAAGGAAGTGTTGATCGGTTTCTTGGAGCAGATTGACGAAGAAGACGACGACACAAAATTCAAAGCGCTTTTGAAACCGATTCAAGTTGTCTTGGATCGATTACCTACACAACGCGGGAAATCATTAGACTGGGCATTGAACGTACTCAATTCTCACATTTCCACTTTACCTTTACCAAAATCCTACAACTTGAATGAAAAAGAGCGGAAACTTCTTGATGCTGATCCAAAAATTATTCGAATCGAGAATACTGTTTCAAGTTTGGTCAATTTCTACGCGCCTTTCGTTGAAGAAATTTCCCTCCAATCTCCCTTGAGTGTCAAAGAAAACTTAGAACCAAAAAGAAGCAAACTATCTTTATATTTACTTCAAATATTAGACCGTCCACTTGTTTTCCTAGATTTGGCCCACATTGACGGCAGCGCCAAAAGCAATTTACACATGTTGGCTCAACAAATTGTTTCCCAAATTCGATGTTTGGAGTCCAACTTCTTCCGGATGTTTAGTCTATCTGAAAAGAGTAGAGTAGATGGTGATAATGAAAAAGTGTCAGTTTTATCACTCGGAAATTTCTTTTATTTAGTTTTCGTTGAGGAAATTGAGTTGGGGCACGTGCCATGGGTGTACACGCACAAGTATTTAGTAGAATCGTGTTTACCGTTAGTTAATGGGCTTTTAAAGAAAACCGAAGAGTTTGTGACATACAAAGGGGTTGCGTTAGCTTCGTTTACGATGGAGAAAATAGGAGAAAAAGAGTTGGGGTTGGTGGTTCTGGACTGCAGCCAGTATTTAATGTTAGCACAGAATTTTATTAGTGTTATGTTGCATTGTGAAGTACAGGAATTGCGAATGCGAGCTGTCACACTACTTGAAAAATACATTACTAAATTTGATTTTGGGGCGAGATATAAACTCATAAAATGCTTAGTCAGTTCAAATAACCATCCGGGTGTTGTAGGGCTGTTAATTCAGAGTTATAAGAATAACTTGAATGAGTCTATGAAAGAGGAACCAATGAATCGTTGTTTCATCGGTTCAAATTTGGCGGCCATTTTAAGAATTGTTACGCAGCTTCCGGACGGGGTTGAAACAGATGTTTTGGAGCATAATGATAGGATTTTGGGGTGTTTGAATTTGATCCGATTTTTGGCTTTGAGGGACCCATCGCAAATTAATGACACGGGGTTTTGGGGTTGTGTTAAACGTTTGGAGGACGAATTCTTGACGCCATTACGTAAAGCGCTTGATATTTCTCGTGCTCATTACGAGCTGGAGTTGAAGACGCAGAAGGAAGATGGGAAAAGTAAATTGTTGAAGTATTCGATACCTAAAGAACAGTCTGAGCAAATGATGAAGCTTGCTATTAATACTTTTGATATTATGGAAAGTGTTATTGGACGAGTTGAAGAATTGTTGAGTTTGGGCAAATGTCAAAAAGTTGTTTGAATATTTTCTCTTTCATGTATTAAATACGAGTATTTAGGGATTAAAGTGTTTTTTTGTACTGTTTTACCATCAAAATGTAGTTTTGTTTCATTTTGGTTATTTTTTTACATTTCATTAGATTCCAATTGTGTGCAAAGACTTGAGCTCGGGGTGTCAGGGATTCACACTAGCAGACGACAATTTCAGCAAGAAAATGAAGAAGAAAGGTGCCTAGTACTACTTTAAATTGGGTGTTAAAAGTTCCTAATTTTTGAATAAATTTAGTTTGATACTTGAACGTCTTGATTCTTCGGATGAAGATGAGGATATCAAGAAGAGTATTTTGGAAGCTGCGTTGACATTCGTTCCAAGATATGGGTGGAGTAAACAAGCGCTATCTGCAGGTTCAGTGTGGTTCGATAGACTAAGTTGACAGGTGGCGCAATTGACCAATGAAACTCACCTATTGGAATTTTTAGCCAATCGCAATGCTAGAAAAACTCTTAAAACGTACTTCATTGGTCGAACTAAGCGCTGAAGAATTTCGCTATAACAGACAAAATAAATATTTTTCATAAAGGCGCTGATTCAATTGGATTTTCGCGCACAGCTCACGGTCTTTTTCCCAACGGAGAAGGCGAACTTGTCTTGTACTTCTACTCCCGGTGCAATGCGCAACTTGAAAAACAACTTGAAATTGAAAAGGAAATAAAGTAACCTGGAAAAACGAATTTCTATTTACAGTTTATAATAAATTGAATTTAGGGTTAGTAAACGAGAATTCATCATTGATGCAGTTAAGAATCGCTTAAGCCTACTAATCCCCGTCAAAAATCAATGGCCACAAGTAAGTAAGCCAAATTAAGTCAAAATAAATTCAATCTTTATTTTTTTTTTCTCTTTAAAAAAGGCGATGGCCATTTTGATGATGCCCCAAAACATCATGCCTGCCTTTAATAACTTATCGGACTTAGTCGATACTATTTGGTACCATGCCGGAGACCGTTCAGTTGACGTGCGTTCAGATTAGTTCACACCTTTGTTCACATTAGAATGAAGCAAAGGGAGATGTGGACTCAGCTGAGAACCTACTGCTGATTCACCTAATATGAATTTGTTTCTGCAGTTTAGCTGGTACACTAAACGAGCTTCCTTGGCTGCTGTCTACAAAAGCAGCGAACTGAGTTTTATTCAAGACAAATCACCCGATTTCAAAGACACCTGGAAATTCGTCGAGAATCGAGTACGAGATTTTGAAACTCTAGGCAAAATGACCAACCAAGTAAAATAACCATTCCTACATCAAAGAAAAGATGTACAAACAATTATTTTTCAGTTCTCTGAGTCAGCTACACTTTTCAAGGCTTTATTGACTACAGTAAGTAGAAAAATGTAACCAAACCTACATTGTATGAAATATTGTCTATATTACAGACTCAAAACATGATTGGCATTCAGAAGACAAACCGATAATTAATTAAACAAGTCTTTCGTTTTCCTTTGTTTTTGTTATCCAATAAATTGTCATTTTTGTAAAGATGAAAAAAAAAGCTTCTCTATTTACATAAAAAGTGTCTTTTGATTCCTTCTTATTGCAATTATTTCAGTAATGGCCTTCTTCTATGTACCCCCGAATTTTACTAGGCAAAGGCAACTTTTGAATGTGATCAAAACGTGTGTATTGCCTAATAACGAACCGGCAAAGATATTGCAATGTACGCACTTGAGTAAAACGAGAAACGGGTTTCGTAAGTCTGACGGGAAATGAGAGCGATCCAGGCGACCTCGCACGGGAGTAACAAAAAACACCCGATTGAGAGAAACTCATCGAATCGTCGATCAAATCGACAATGGAAGCATGTCCTTCCGGTTCCGGTTGTGCATAGAAGCTAAAGAGTCCGTTGCAATGCTCAATTCGAGTGTGAAGTGTCTTCCCGAACGAGCGGAAACTCAGACTTAATAAGTGGCGGTCGTCTGAGCTGTCACGCACCAAAAAGGCACCGTCAGGTTGATCGGACAGTTTCTCCTCGGCTTCAGTTCGTGTGATCGGTCCCCAGTACCAACCGTATTTAGATAACTTAAATAATTCTCGCGTTAAACTACGGATTTCGTTATTAGGCACTGTTGAATAGAAATCAAAAGTTAAGTTATTGCTAGATGCTTCTTCCTCATCATGAATAGTCCATTTAACCGACGAATTTGTTTCACCGTTGATTAAAGAAACGCTTAAATCTGTCTCTTGTTTATGTACAACTGATGACGCAGGTGCAACAATCGACGATTTTGTTTTGTTGCGTTGTTGGGTTTGTTTATTAGGTGATACGAACCCTGTGTCGGAATCGTCAGATGGTGACTCGTTGCCATCCCAGCATTGGCGATTGCTGCCTAGTTTAAGGCGGAGGGTTTTCCATAGTCCGGGCTTGTGTTTTGTAGATTTGAGCACGACTGACTTGTGCCGCTGATCTTGGTCCAAGTGGCTTAAATGCAATGCGCTTTCTTCTTTGTCCGCGACGCCATTTGCGGTGATGATGTCGGGTGGTGAATTTGGTGGCGAGCGGCGGCTGCGACGTGTCAGTGTTGCCTTTAGGTTGCCAAAATTCATGTTTGTCTTGTTGTGAACGCCATTTTTCTAAGTCTTATCACAGATTGGGTTAATGAGGTGATTGAGTTACCTTCATGCTCGTTATCTAGTTTTATTCGAGCATCGAAATTGCTCGTTCTTCCGTGATTCATCACCGTCGCCGCTTCTAATTGGTTGATTTGTGCGTAATGGCGGACACAATTGGAAATAGTCCGTCCGGGTAGACCGGTCGATGATTAAATAATGTATTTATAGTGCATAACTTGTTACGTAATATTTGAGTATTAAATCTGTAATAAAAATAAAATTTCAAATTTATGTGGTTTAACAATAGAAATGAAAAAGTTGTAAAAAATTATCTCTAATAAAAAATTACTTGTATTTACTAGTTTTTTTATTCATTTTACCTTGGTGCGACCGGGTTAGTCTGTTTCTCAGGCCGGTTACAAACATGGCGGACGAGGAAAACAAATATGCCCCTTATGGCAATTCCTTGGAACCTTTTGATGAAGGTAATCATCAATTCTAATAAAAAAGTTATAGAATTCTGAAAAAATTACTTTTAGATGATGTCCCGAAAAAAAAACCAATTCGCCCGGAAGATCAGATCGTTACCGATGAAAAAGGACGTCGCCGATTTCATGGAGCGTTTACTGGCGGTTTCTCAGCTGGCTATTTTAACAGTGTTGGATCTGAAGAAGGTTTGAAAACATTAAAATTGAATAGATGGTATCAAAAAGTAATTCAAAACAGGGTGGACACCATCTTCATTTTTATCATCACGATCCAATCGAAATGTGCAGACAGACAAATGTCCGGAAGATTATATGGATTCAGAGGTTTCTATAACTTTAAATTTAATTCTACGAGAATGTATATAATTTTGGTTTGTTTATTGTCTAGGATACCGGTGTATTTGGCATTGCACCGCGAACTATCCATACAACCAAAATGTTCACTGCCCCCGAACACGATGTAAATAAAAGAAAACGAACGCGAGCTCAGAGAGAACAAAGCGCTTTTCTATTCGATGAGAATAAATTAAAAGATCTAGTGGTTCCTTTAAATAATTCAATCGGAGTTAAACTTTTATACAAAATGGGATGGAAACATGGACAAGGAATTGGTCCCAAGGTCAAAAGGAAGAGCAGAAAGCCAGTTGAAAAAGGTATAAATTAATTATCCCTTTTTATAAATAAATTATAAATTTAATTACCTTAGATGCAGAGAGCAGTGTTAAGGTTTACGGTTGTTCATTGCCTTCTACACACGATAACGTAAATAAAATTTTTGATTGTTTAGTTGAATATGATCTCTAATATTTTAAATAATTTAAACTAGGAGTCGGATGAAGAATTTGCAAATTTTACATTTGCCCCTAAAGATATTGAGATTGTTCAATACGTGCCAAAAGAAAACCAACAGGGATTGGGGTACCAGGGATTAGATAAACGCCCCATACTATCATCCGCTATGTCTTTGTTTGGAAATAATATTCCACCGAGTCTAGTAACTAAAAAACCAGTTGGAATGCAAGGACAAGCGTTTGGTGTTGGCGCGTTTGAGGACGATGACGAAGACATTTACACAGTCGAAGATATGTCAAATTATAACTTTGAGGAAACGGCCGCTTTAAAGGAGGCTAAAAAGAAATCTGATAAAGGTGAACAACATTAAAAAATGTAAATTTCCTTACCTATAACTAATTTTCTTATCTTGCAGTAGCGAAAGCAGCAAAACAATTGTGTAAAATTTTGGAAGGATTTCAACTAGCAACAAAACCATCACCGGCTAAAAAATATTTCCCTCTCCCCAATTTACCCAAAAATTTTAAACCGTTTCATAAGAGTCACCCAATAATCAGTGAGTTGCCAACAGAGCCTGAAGTTTCGTTTAAAAAATCTGATCAAAGCAAAATGGGAGCGGCTGAACGAGGCGTAATATTAACCCAAGAAATTCCAAAAGGTTGTTTTCTGTGGGTATTCATCAATAAGTTAAATAATGAATATTTTTTTCTTGTAGGATCTGTATTCAATTTTATTGCACCACACGACAAAGCTCGACTAGATGCAATCACTGCAGCTATACGGGATAAGTCTACGGAAAAGGAAAGCGAAAGTTTGGAGAAACTAATCGATGAGACTGCGATTGAAAAGGAGGAAAATGCAAAACAAAAAACAGATGAAACAGTCAAACCTATGACATTTAAACCGAGCAAATTTAAACCATTTGCTAGTGATTGCGAAAAGCAGCAAAGGTATGAAGAGTTTCTCGCTACTGGTGCAACAGGTCTGTACATTTTGCTGATCGGTGGCGACTTCAATTTCACTTATCATTCGCTTTTGTAGATCCCAAAGCGGCAGTGCAGCCTAAAACTATGACAGAATGGGAAAAGGTTCGAGAAAAAGAGGAATTTCAAAAGGCATCGCAATTATACCGACCGTTAGCTGCTGGTATCGCGTCTCGTTTCGTGTCTTCAACTAGTTTGGAACAGGATGACACAACTACTGAGCTACCACCTAAGCCTGTAGTAAGTTAAAAGCTTCAATTTCAATTACATTTTAGTTTTAAACTCTAAAATGTCTTGAAGGACGCGTACAAAAACGATTTGGAAAAAGCCGTTGAAATGAAAATGTTTGGCCGACTCACACGTGAAACTGTCGCATGGTATCCTGATAAATTAGTCTGCCGGAGGTTTAATGTTCCCAATCCCTATCCAGAGTACGTACACACAATATTTTTAAAAAATAAGAGAATACAACATTTTTTCCATTTCAGTTCTAATATGGTCGGAGTAGAGAAAGTTAAAAAGGAAAAGTTTTCAATATTTAATTTCCTAACAGCTGGAACGTTGGAAAACGCTACAGCTGCAGCAGCTAGATATCAAGACGAGAAAGAAACTACCGACAACGAAGACGCGGGAATTAGCAATGAATACTCAAACAACCAGGTTTTGGACATTAAGATAGTCAAGAAAGATGAAAAAATTGAGCTGGAGGTAGAAAAACCACCAATGGATTTATTCAAAGCAATATTTCAAGATTCGAGTGAATCTTCGAGCGAGGAAGAAGAAGAAAAAGAGGAAGAACCCCAAGAGACAAACTCAAATGAAGACCACATCACTGAGCAAGTTGTCGTTAAAACCCCCGAACTGCAAGAAATTCAAACGAAAGTGGGTAAAGAAAGCAGATGGGGTCCTGCAGTTCCGGAAATAATAAACCCGGAGTTAATAACCACCCACATTGATGAACCACTCCCTGAGGATGTGTGTTACGGGCCAAAATTACCGCCGACAACTACAGTACCTGGACAAGTACATGAAGAGAGAAAGAAGCCGACAACTACAGTACCTGGACAAGTACATGACGAGAGAAAGAAACACAAAGACAGAAAACACAAAAAACACAAGGCAAAGAGATGAAAATAAAAAAAAATTCACTTTTTATTTCACTAATACATTTTTTTAAATTTTTAGAAACATAAAAAAAGGCGCAAACACGCCTCGAGTTCAAGTAGTGAAAGTGAACTCAATTCGGAAGAGGATGTAAATCCCAAAGAACTTTTAAAAAGGTAAACTTATTTATATAAAAAAAGTGATTTTTCTAACAAAAATTCAACTTCTAGATTAAAGGCTGTTAGAAAGAAGACAAAGACACGACACAGGACGTGAACAATAATCTTTTGTACCGTTAAATTATAGTCAAGTTGATTAATAAATTTATTCTTGTCCTTTATACACAATCTCTGACCTCGAAGCTACATCTTCAATCTAAAATGAATAGAAACAAAATATTTAAATTCAATCACAACTTTTTTAAAAATTGAATGAATTTTAAAAAAACTTTAAGCTCAGGTGTCAAATTATAATCTTTAAAATTTCATACGAACGAGACATTTATTTCATCACTGCTCGCGAACCACTCAAATAATTCGCTGCAAGTAAGTTCACTTACGTTTTTATTTCTTGGAAAAATCAGCGGCCATAACCTTCACTAGGAGCTGAAATTAACAAAATGAAACACGTGAACTTCTTAAACTTTAAAACAAAATTTTAGCCAAAAATTAAATAAAATTCAGAAATTTAATTTCAACAATATAAATCTGACCAGGTCTGTGATATAAGATTGTCATCATTTTGAATTCTTAACTTAATCAAGCAATTAAACAACGCACCCTCCGGTTTGATTACTCCAGAACAGAGGCACTCATTAGGGTTAGCATCGGGCAATATAAAACTGGGAGTTGTTGTAGGTTTAGCCTAGAAATATGTTTTAAATTACAAATGGTGTAAATTTTAATACAAAGATTTTACTACCGTTGGAACAGCCGATATATTTAAAGTCAATTGAATTTCTCCATTTCTGCCCAAGCTGTGGATAAAATCATCATCGTTAAAATGTTGACTACATATTCTGATATCTTTCATCTTTTTTGAATCCACCAAATTCATTGCTTGTAACCAACGCTAACAAAGAGAAATTGCAGCATGGTTCTTTTTACTTTTTCCAACAAAATATGTCACGTACCTGCTGTAAAGTTTCTACTTTTGGTAATTGAAAGAACTTAAAGTCTTTGGAGTTCAGTCCAGTAGAGTTTCTGCATCCTGGAAACGAACACCTCGGCATTTTCAGATCAGTTTGAAACGCATGGGACTTTCAATGCTGTCTCTGTCTTTCCAGCCATTTTGCTTTTCTATTTTCTTTTACTGTAGTGTGGTGGCGCTGGCGTTGCAAGTGGTAAAAAACGAAAATAAAATAAAGATTCATAGCAGAAAAAGTTAGAAATTGTCACGGAAAAAAGAAAATAAAATAATCAAGTGAAAACAAACAATTATTCTTTTTGGGCTCGAAAAATAAATAATAAAAAACATTGAATACAAAAAAAAATTAAGTCGCCCGAACAGGGACTCGAACCCTGGACCGTTAGGTTAAAAGCCTAACGCTCTACCGACTGAGCTATCCGGGCGAGATAAAGGAACCGTGTTCTACATTGTATTTATACAGCACTATAATGTTTTTAGAGTAAAGTACCTGTAGTAAATTTTTCGCAAAGTAATCGCATTACAGTAATAATTGAAAAAATTTTCCCCCATGAAACGGTTTCCGGGCAAAATTATAGGCTGAGAAACTAATGATGTCACTTATTTCGATAAACCTGGTGGTGCCATTGTCGAAATAGCCAATGAAATCAAGCCAAACCAAGTTCCGAAGCCCTACGTCACAGCTACCTAACTATCGTCTCCAAGGATTCCTTATAATTGTCGTTAACAAACGTTTGCAATTGCCCGTTTGTTCCAAAAAAATGTGAAAAGAGTGATTAAAATAAAACAATTATAATATGGCTTACAAAATAATTTGAAAAAAAATGCGAATTTCTTTGCCCCCTGTGAGGTTTGAACTCACGACCCCTGGTTTACGAGACCAGTGCTCTACCACTGAGCTAAAGGGGCTGACGATAGCGAGGTTCTAAAATGTCTCTTTTGTTACTAACCACAGTTCATGCCATTGAATTTGTATATTTTTATTCAGCGTACAATTTAAGTCACATTTCATATTTCTAAATTACTTAAGATGAATTAAATAAAATTTTCTAAGCCACTTAATAAAAATTAAATCAACCGAATTTTACCACACCTAAGGTACTTTAAATTTTTTAAGAAACCAGAATGATCAATCATATGAATTTTTCTCCGACGTCAAAAACGTTAACTATGTCAAATCGTTGAGGAAAAATATTTCTCAGACAGAAATATCACAACAAGGTTCATAGTCTTTTGTGCCTTTTTTTTATGTGCGACCTAAATTTGCACCCTCAACCTTTTATTCCGACAAAAAAAAAGGTGCAGAACAAGTTCGTGTCAAGGTTGAAAATATATGTGCACAATTTTGTTCTGCCATATCCTCCACTCATCCTTCATTGGTCGTTCACCCTGCCTCAAAAATAGGCTGAGCACCTTTATATTTTTCCATGTAAACATCTGCCTCGTAATGAAGCTTCATATTAAAAAAACACTTGCTATAAACACTATATAATCATGGCAATTTAATCGCAATTGGAACATAACATTTTAACCCCAGCAAAACATTACTAGAAATGAAGAAACAAAAAAGGAAAAAAAAATTTGACCTTTTGTTAATATAAAATACGTACGTGATTTCTCATACATTTGATGATTCCCACCACTCAATTTTGTGTCAAAAGAACTTTTCCCTAGAACTACAATAATCATCTATTTTATTAGTAGGTGGAATAGTTTCATTTCCCTACGGCGAAAGAAGCGCGAAAATTGAGGACAAACTTGGGGCTATAAAATTAGACCGAGTACTTAAAACGGAAGGTGCTCTTAATTCTATTTTAAAAATGCATTTCTGGTGGATAGGAGCATCTTTTCTTTTCTTAACTGGGGTAAGTCTTCAAATGACTAATTAGATATGAAATAACAACACAGAATATTGTAGTTAGCCCAGCAGAGAACGAAATCAGTTTCGTATCCAGAAGAAGAAACTCAACCACAATTACCATACGGTCCTGATGCAGAAATTAGACCACCATCTGTACAACCGCCAATTATCCGTCCCCCAATACAACCACCAGTGTCTCCTACAGTTCGTCCTCCAGTACCACCAGTTGCACCACCAGTATCTTCTGTATCGCCAGCTGTTCGTCCTCCTGTTCCTCCAGTAGTTCCCCCTGTCTCTATTGGTTCTCCAGTTTCTCCATCTGTCAGACCTCCAATACCACCTATAAGTCCACCAGTGCCTATAGATACTGACTACGACATTTCAGAAGTGTTTGTACCTGACTCCATGCAATCAATTTCTCCCTCAGTATCCCCAGTATCACCACCGTCTGTTAGACCGTCCCTACCACCGGTAAGTTCAACAGTGCCAGTGGAGTCGGACTACGAAGCTCCAGAAGTGTTTATACCAGACTATGTTGACAATTTACCAGCATTTTCCTCTTCCGGACCTCCTATTGGAGTTTCCCCTTTTTTGCCTTCTACAATACCAACCAACGTACTTTCTCCAGACATCTATGAAGTAATGCCGGCCGGTGAAATGGCACAAATCCTATCAATTGGTGTTGACTGCTCCATGACTTCAATGAGAATCACAGTCAACTTTGACAGGATCTTTGATGGCGTCATTTACTCCAAAGGATTTTTCTCCAACCCAACATGCCATTACGTACCATGGGGAAGCAGGCAAAGCCAATACGAATTTGAGATCACGATGGACAAATGTGGAACCCAATTCATAGACAACATGGCATCCGGTGGTACAGCATCCCTTGAAAATATCTTGCTCATCCAAAACGAACCCACAATCCAAGAAATGTGGGATCTGGCCAGAAGGGTACAATGCACCTGGGATGGACAAGTGGAACAAACAATTTCAAGCGGAATTCAAGTGGACATGTTAGACACAATCGCCGTTGCTTACAATGGGGACGACATAAGCGCAGAAATGGACATAAGAGTTGGCAAAGGACCTTTTGGGCCACGTGCACAAGGCCTAGTTAAAATTGGGGAACCACTAACAGCAGTAGTTAATGTCTTCGGATCTGGAGACATGGATGTAACAATTCACGACTGCATTGCTCATGATGGGGATCGTAATAATGGGCTGCAATTATCCGACTCTAATGGGTGCATTGTTAAAAAGAAGTTAATGGGCGCCTGGCAACTGACACGACAAACGGGTGCGACGGGAGCTTCACTTATCGCTTACGCAAATCTACAAGGTTTCCGATTCCCAGATAAAACAGACGTTTATCTGGAATGCGGGATTGAGATTTGTAAGGGCCAATGTCCCAATTATTGTCCCGAATATCCTCCTATTGATTTCAGAACTGAAGCCAGGTCTAAACGAAACGTCGACCATGCTGAATTGAGAGATGCGACCCTAGTGAGGGCTTTTAGAGTTATTGATCAACCAGTTGGAAGTAATAAAAGTTCGGTTTTAATTGAGGAGAAATATTCAGCTGGCGAAATGTGTTTTTCTACCTTGGCTTTCACTTTCGGTTTAATCACTTTAATCATTTTGCTGGTTTTTACGTCATTAACAGCTGTTTTTGCTTACTTCCGGTTGAAAACTCTGCGTAAATCGATTTGTATACGTGCTAATAATAAAATGATTTTATAAATAAAGTTATTTTTAGTAATATGGGTGTTGTTTACTTTTTGGAATCGGGTGCAGGTAGAAGCGCCGAGACGTAATCAATTGGTGAAAAGTAAAACGTGGCTGCCGCGAAATATAACCACAGGAATCTCGTGTTGACGGCACAAATTGGGATTCGTATTACCGTGTGTGGACGCTTTTTGTGATAGGATGCAATATTATACAGCTAAATTGAATTTAGATGAGCTCTGTTTGATCATCGTTAGTGTAGAAAATGAAACAGATAAATATGAAACGAGGAAAAATCGCAATAAGAAATGCAGGTTAGGTTCTCACCTTTTGTTTTTTTCACTCTTCCGATGGAAAACTTGTGCGATCCCTTTGTGCACGCTCTATATTCATTTACTTGTTTTTCGCAAGGCAATTAATTGCTACTGAATCGAATATAATAGCAGCTCCGCACGATATTCATTTACACATGATGCATGTCGTATTGCAGGTATTACGATAATAATAGGTGGGAATTGAGATAGGTGGTTTCAATGGTTTTCATTTTTAATTTAGAAATCCTTTTATGGAAGTGGGAAATTTCAGATAGGTTTACCTAAATTAGGATTAAAGGTAAGCAAATTAGGTGAAAGTTTAATTCATGAATAATTTCGTTTATTTTCGCAGGAGGAGAAATTAATGGCTGTCACTTACCGTGATTATCAAGTTTGTTTTCATTATAGTTTACTTGTAAAATTAACTCCACAGTGGAATGAAGTGGGAAATTCCCAATATGACGATGGAATTCTTTTAGTTAAAGGTATAAATTTTATTTGTGTCTGTAAAGAATAATTTTTTATTATATTATTTCATCTTCCTCTCAGGTGCTAATTTTCTCACTTCCAAAAAACCTTTGGGCGCTCTAAGTAAGTTTCAATTTAGTCAGTATAGTGGAATAATTTATCTTTCAATCTATTTATTTAAAATAGAAATTGAAGTGACGGTTGCGGCTGACGAGATTCAATTGGCTATTCAAGCATTCTTGATGAAAATACCAACTACTAAAGTGAGAAATATTTTAAATTTTATATTTTATCATGTTAATATTCTTTGTACTTTAGTTCACTAATTTTGGAGTTACGGGTAGAGTAGGAAGAGAGTTTACTAGTAAGCAAATTGACATAATTCCAGATAAACATATTAAACGCCAGTGGTGTTTCATCTTTCCATCGTGAGTTATTATTCTTTCTTTAAATTGTATTACCTAATTTGATTTCATTGTAGACTGAAAATGGGAAAAGTCGTTGAAATCAGTAGAGATGTTCCCAGTTACTCAGATTTGAAGGATTATTCGGACATGAGAACTTTCTGGAAAGAACAAGTATTAAGTTTATGAGAATTATTAAGTGCGTAAGTGCTTAATCTTCTTATTATTGCAGTACGGCTATCAATTGCCTCCACGAAACGACTTTTACTATGGCGTTTATTTTAATCGAGCTGGGCGGACTATGACTTACCCTCGTTGTTGTATTCTCCCTGATAAACCAAACGTGTGGCCGTCACTCGAAGCTGCGACTCATGTTTCAAGCTTCATTAAAGATATTAATATGAAACTAGCCGTTGTGTGTGGACAAGGCCTCAATTTTATTGCAAGGAATTCTAGGTTACCAATGGCGCTTATCCCCGCTACTCAAACTGCTGTAAGAAAACTTTTGAGTTAAATTTTCCGGGAATTAATTTATATTTTCTTAATTATAGGGCGAAGGAGAAGGAGATGATAATTCATTAAGTCTTTCGTCAACTTAAACTACCTCATTTTTCTCTTTTTTTTTTCATACAAATTTGTGACATTTGAAACTATATTGATATGTTTTCTTTTTATTCGTTCGTCTTCATTAAAATTTCATTATTTAAAACATGAATATTTTTTTTTTATCAACAAACAAATTCATTAACACCCAAACGTTTTGATTAAAGGCATTTCCTGGTATAATACAATAACTGATAAAACATTCGTAAAATCACATTTTTTAAATTAGAAACATTTATATTTTACACTGAGTAAAGAAAACCATTTCCTTTGCCAGTACTTTGTCGTGGTTTAGTGAAAGGAGAAAACCACGCAATTGAAAAGCGACCAAATACAGCCTGAATACTCTTCCAACGAGAGTTTTTTACCCAGCGGGCCTCCTCTTTTTTTAACTGTTCTATACCCTAGAAAATAAAAAAAATATTTTTAAAGGATGAAAAATATTTTTTTTATTTTTGTTACCGTTTCGTCGTTCCAGATTGCTTGTATTTGTGTTCCAAACATAACAGCAGTAAACGTGGCGAATAGTATGGCCTCAAATACCAAAAAGAGAAGTAGAATCACAGTGGCCGGTGGCGAAAAACTTGTACACTCTGTTTGAGCATTAAATTGTATTTAACTTGGAATTTAGTGTGTTTTGACTACGCACCTTTCCATTCACGATTTATACAGATTATGAATTGATTAATACTTAAAAAAAGCGCATGCAGAGAGATCACTGCAATATAAAACTGTAATAAAAATATTGATTAAATAGTTCCTTCATTTCATCTAAATTTATCTGCGGAATTAGTCGCAGAATTATAAATAATAAGAGTAAACGTACAGTAAACAGTACGAAAAACTTCTGATTATTTTCACCGACGCAGTTGTTGACCCATGGGCAGTGATGATCCATTTTCCTTATACATCTTTGACACACACTACAGTGATGAGCTCTTTCTGGTTTTATACTACAACATTTAGGACATTTAAATACCACTTGACCGTCTTGAAGACCCAGTCGTTGAATTAATTCTTTCGTTGCATTACCTTTAGGTACTGCACCCTACAATAACAAAATGAAATTAGATATATAAACATTTAATTTTAATTATTTCTACTTTACTGGATCAGTGAGCATTGTTCGAACGTGAGAACAGACGGCTAATACAGCGAGTGCATTGAAAATGATGACATTTATTGTACTGTATGCGGGATAAGGACTCGGGTAATAAACTACAAAAATGACAACAAACTCTGCGTATAAAATGAGGAACCAAGTGAGTACGACGCAGAGTATTCCGCAAATGTCCTTAATGCACCAAACATGACCACAGCAACGATTGTGCGATTCGTAAACGGGGAAATCTCTTTCTATGTCCATTTTGGTAGTAGTTAGTGTTGAGTCATTTTCGATAAATTTCGTATTTTCCTTAGGTGTTTTATAGAGTCATTAAACCTAGCCATGATGAGATTTGTCGATATCTTGATTTTTTAGTTACAAATTATGCTGAGTTAAGTACGAATCGTCGAAATTGTTTGCTTAAGAGTAATTAAAATGATGTGGACGTGCGTATTCTGTAAATAATTAATAGAAAACTTGTATTATTAAGAGGAATGTTGTGGTGCTGGAAAGCTGTAGTTAGGTTCTTTTCGTAGTACGCCGCCAGATGGTAGAATTGTCTAGCACCAACCAATATTGAGGTGGTCTTGCACCAACATACATACCGTGAACATATACTATTACTAGATTCGTAAATTTATAAATAAGGAGAAGAAGTAAAGTTCCGTGGAATCTTTCCTTGCGTCAGTTGCATATGAAGTAATTAGTAAGATACAAATTTAAATTTCGGTACATCATGTTTCCACCAGAGGTTAGCACCCACTGGAGGCATTTTGTCATATCCAAATTTCGCGTATAAGTCTGCCATCTGCTGACGATTATTAACTTACTACTAACCACGTGGTGTACACAGTCATGGCGGATGTAACTCTTAGCGATTCAGAAAAATTGTATATTATTAGTGGAATTAAGGTAAAATTACAACAAAACAAAACTTTTTCGAGACTAATCTTTTGAATAAACTCAGGACAACATTCGATCGGATGGAAGAAACCGTAAAGACTACCGATTGCTTGAACTAGAGACAGATGTCGTGTCCAACACAAGTGGATCAGCAAGAGTTCGATTGGTAAACAAAATAAATAATACTTAAAATTCAATGTTAATAAATGCAAAATGAAAACAGGCGAATACCGACATTCTAGTAGGCGTGAAAGCCGAAATCGAAACACCTTTACCGAGCACACCAGACGAAGGCCGCTTAGTATTTTTTGTTGATTGGTATTGTAGATAAAATATAAAATAAATAAGCATTAAATCTATAAAGAAGGATTTATTCTAGTTCAGCTAACGCTACACCTGAATTTGAGGGTCGTGGCGGAGAAGAATTAGCGGTAGCTGTGTCATTAGCTCTTACTCAAGCTTATTCGGAGTCGGCGTGCATCGATTTGAAATCTCTTTGCCTTCTCAAAGACCATCAATGCTGGGTCTTATACGTGGACATATTAGTATAAAATTATTTTCGATTAACTTGTCAATCAATATATTATTAAATTGTGCGGTTTTCTGCAGGTACTCGAATGTGGAGGAAACATATTTGACGCTGTTGGTTTTGCTGTCAAAGCAGCGTTATATAACACAAAGTAAATTTACTTTACTATATTTTTATCAGCTACTAACGTCTAGAAATTAAATTTCAGGATACCAAAAGTTCAAGTGACAATTGAAGAAAATTCACAAACAGAATTGGAAATTTCGGATGATCCATACGACTTCGAAAGAGTTGATGTTACGCAGTCGCCCATTTTTATTACAGCCGCTCAAGTAACATTATACTTTATTGCATTTGAAAAGTGTTGTAATCATGTTGTTTATTACTCTTGTAGATTGGTCATCATGTCGTGTTGGATCCCTCTTTGGAAGAGGAAGCGTGCAGTCGTAGCATGGTAGTTGTAGGTGTCACGCGAGATGAGTTTATTTGTTTATCCCGGAAATTGGGAGGTGGCAGTATCAATACCCAGAGTTTATTTGACATTTTCGAGGCATGAAAACCTTTTTGCTTGATTAGCAAAATATTGTATAATCAGCTGTTATTTCTCAATTTTGCAGGCTGCGGTAGAAATTGGCCGCCACTTGCACACGCAATTAATGAAAAAACTTAAGGAAGAGGAAGAATTAGGAAAAAATAAAAAAGTTAAAGGCTTTTTAGCCTGAAAAGAATTTGTGTATAAAAAAACTAAAATTAAATTTTTTTAAAAAAAATAAATACAAGTGTTGTGTGAAGGTCAGTGCAATTGATCAATTGAAAAGTCATTACCGTGAAATTGAACACTTGGCCTGAATAGCTTCACGGATGGCTCGTATTCTGCTCTTTTCATTCAGGCGAGCCCCAGCTGGAGCCCGTAAAATTAATTACATAAAATGTCACCCACATTTTAACACATGACTATTTTATTGCTTCTAAATTACTCAAAAAATATGGCCCAGCATAATATATTTCCTCTCTTATTTACATAGAAATTGGCAAAGGCACTCTATATAGGCAGAAAGTGTGTGGAATGCAATTTTCATAATACTATATAATATCATTAATACTGTCGTGCTTGGTCATTTGAAATTCTTAACATGAGCAGTCACGAATTACACGCTCTCCAACTGGAAGGGGAGGTCGATAATTTTCCAAGATTTGACCGCCAAATTCATCATCTGGACAGTCGTCACATTGACAGTAACTGCACAGTTTACGGAATGAAGATACCTAAGAGTGTATAAAAAGTTCGTAGATAAGATGTTTGGTGAGAAAGTATAGATCCGGTAATGTATCACTTGGTACCTGATCCCCAGAAAAGTCGATCGCTTGTTTGAAAACGATCCAAGTAACGCTCTCATTACATGGTGGAGTAGTTAATGAACCTGGATAAGTCCAGTAATCTCGACTAGCTGTGATAAAAACTTTAATTGGTTATTATAAAACAATTGAATGATAAGAACCTGGGAGTAATGTTGTCAAATCAAACTCTCCATCGAATGAAGTCTTATCACTTTTATATTGAATGTTAGGAAGGAGGTCAATTATTTTTTTCATTTCCTCATGTTCATCACCCACCTAAAACAAAAACAATGTCACTAGAATTCAACAATTTTTAAAATTAATTTACTTTAATCAATGTCCCCAGAACCGCCAACCCGTCTTCTTTATCAGCCGCTTCACCAAAACTCGCATATTTATCACAGTTCCAATGCACTAAATGAACCTTTCAATAAGAAAAATAAATCAAATTGATATGAAACCTCTTAATTTAATTGACCAAACCTCAGATGGGAAATTCACTCCATTTACTGTATGCTCTGAGCCGGTCTTGTCATCCCGTCCCCAATGGAAATGAAATTGTTCCACACGAAACGTGTTTTGCAAAGGTCCCCCAGACAATTCTGAAGATGAAGAGCCAGAACAAAATATTCTCAAAGGGACTTAAGATCAACACGCTATCACAAGACAGCCAACTCACCCGAGTCGCTGTCAACATCCACTCGAAATCCGTAGCCAGTATTGACTACGCCTCTAATACGGCACGAATCGTAACGAATTATCAACGGTTGCTGAATCACGTCGCCCGCATTGACACATTCATCCGTGCAAATATCTATGGGTGACTGGCGCTTTCCTCGAGCTGCTGGAAAATTTTCGAGCCAAGTGTGTGGTCCTGAAAAAATGTACATTAATTTGCATAAAAATGTTGGGTAACAAAAGAATAAGATCTTTATCATTTCAATGGGATTAATACGAATCACTCACCCTCTTAACCTCAAATTATAACATCTTAAACACTTTTTGGACTTTTTCCAAATGCAACTTAGACAAAAGAAAGCGCAACATTTTGGGTTATGGAAATGAGGAAAAGGGCAAGCCATAAAAATATATGTATTTTAGGGTGCGAACTATTTTAGGCATTGGAACATGTCACTTAATTATTCCCAGGGAAGATGGCAAATACGTTTACAAATTCCAATTAGGGCATTTAAAAAATGCCATTTAGTCATTGACCTTCGACACGGCACATTCTCCATATTAAAAATTATATTAAAAAGAGCGTAGCGCGTGACATTGCAATTATTTTTGTTGACACGCAAAGACGGATGGCTAGTGACAGTAATTATTTAAGTGAAGAATGCATCATATTTGCCCTTGAGTGGACTCTTGTTTTTAACAATTTTTTTTCTCCAATTGAGAAAGTGAGATTTTCTAGCTCGAGGGGATCATTTAAAGTGTCGTCACTATCACTAGTTAACTTCCCAAAAATACCCAGTTGCGACCAGTAGAAAAAAAATAAATTGTTGAATGTCATTTTTCCTTGTCAGATTTAATTTTTTTCCCTTTGTTTTTAGGATATTTCTATTCAGGATGTGAATCAATGTGTAGAGGACGTCCTGAATAGCAGTCAATTACTCAATAATAATCAGTAAAAATTTTCGCAATCCTATCTCAATATCAGTTTAAATATCATGAAAAAAAGTGTTGAAACTTGATAGAAAAAGTTTCATAAAAGTTGTTTAAAAGTTATGACTTGTCTTACCATTTCCTTTGGTGTATCCCCAGGCTGTCATCTCTTAGGTAGAATCTTCTTTTCCGCGCGTAGGTTGTCCTCAAAGCAAACCAGTGAGAAACATTCATCCCGCTTGGATTCAAGTCTTTTTAAGTGCCTGTTCAACTCATGACGCGTGCGCAGTTGACGTTTTGATCCGCCCCTTCTCTTGTAAGTTTTCCTTGTGGTTTGCTCAATTCTTGTTACGCTCTACACTAACTCATAATCACATAGCAATAAAACTCGCTTCGAAAAACACCGTGTTTTCTCTTTTTCTGATATAACAAATGAGGTGCAAGTGGGGAGAAATTAAACTTTTAACTTTTATCTAAAAACACTTGACATTTGTTGTTTGGTGATATAGGAAAGAAATATTAAAAGTTTTTAACTCCTTAATAAAAATCTAATAAAACGGGTTTCAAGGCCAACGTAGTAATAAATAACGTAAAAAAAAACACTTGTACCTGTGGGACTGGCACACCTATGGGTATGTAATTTGAATATTGAGACAAATATAAATTACTATTTGCGAATCACTGAGTAAGGAAATCAGATTTCCGGATAAATCATAATTTGTAATATAATGTGTGCTTTTATATCCGATTTCTTTTGTCCTTTTTAGATATGTTAAAGGAAAACCCCCAGTTTTTTTTTTCCTGTGTAATTGAAGGACTTTTTCCTCCACATCATTTTTCAAAGTTTTCAGCTCAGTTACTCAGTTATTTAACCACAGAAAAAAATTAAGAAATAAAACCAGGTGAAAGAGATGGACATAATTAATCATCTCTACTGTGTTTGCGCAGTTGCTTTTGCCACACATGCAACTTTATAAATTCTTAACTAAAACAAGCAGACGCTTTTATATTGAAAAACCTTATAAAAAAGTGTCTCCCTATTTGACGAGGGTTGGAACTATTCCTGAAAAATATTCTACCCATCCACAGAAAAATTCATTCACATACAAATCTACAGGGGTAAAAATTTTGTTTTTTCTCCTATCAACAAAAATTTCATTGTGATTCATTCTGCGACTTAACAAATTATATTTAGGCAAACAAATCTTACACTAGAACAGAAGAAAGATTACAATTACAAGTATAACGACTGCATTATCTTTACGTTTATAGCTGTAATTTATACCTTGAAAATAAATTATGTCGTTCAGTTTTTTTATAAGAATTCGTGTACGTTTTAACCCTATGTTCGTAGGCTTCTTAAATGCAAACGCGTAAAAATGAACGCATTGCCCCTCGTTTTCTACGAGGTTTAATGTGTTTTTAATCAATTGCATTGCATGTTAAATGTGAATACTTTCGGGATTGTATCTTGCCAGGAAAAGCCTCAAGAGACATAAATGTTGACGCAGATGAGATTACAAAATAATGAATTTTATTTTCATCATTATTTTTATAAGTCCTCTTAGAAAAATATATTTCTTTTTGAGATTACCTTTAGGCTAAAACTTGCTTCAGTAATTTGATATCAGGTGCTCTGCCCAAAAGAGCTAAAATTCTAAAATACATAAGAGTTGCCCACATTCGCACTCCATCCATTCTGCAAATAATGAAGAAATCAGTTCTCTAAATAAATATTCTAAGTCGTAAACTACCTCAAACAGAAATCAAATTTAAATTCTCCCCAGTAGCCGTTCATTTTGCGAAAAAAACCCATGCTATAATTGCTAGTGACGCCACGAGCTGCGCTACGGGCCATCAAGCCGCATCTATCTGCAGGATGATCATGTTGCTGTGCTATACTCCGCACAATATTAATATTTCTAAATAAAATATCCAATAAACATCAATAAATTATTGCTTAAATGTCTGTAACTGACCTAACAACTAGTAGCAACTGTTTAGGCATTGTTCGGAGTATAACCATTACTTCATCAAAATGATGTTTTGCTTTTTGTGTCATATATTCGTAGTCTTCTTCCGTCATTTTGTTGGGTAAGCGAAAGCCTTGTTGGCCAATTGGTCTCTGGAGTAAAATTTCACTAAATAAAATGTAGTCTGAAAATGATTGAAAGGAATAAATAATTTTTAATTTCTATTATGCATTAACAGTGAACCTTCAATTCCTAGTTCGGACGAATATTTTTGCATCTCTGATCTGTGGCCGAGTACAATCGATTTCCAAAATCGGCAAAGAGAATATCGCGTTGATGAAGGTACGTGTTCATAAAGGCCATGATCTAAGAGAATGATTTGTGCTTTGCCGTCTGGTCCTTTTCGTACAAGAACTGTATAAGAATGAATGTTATTAGTTATATTTATTTAAAGAAATGTTTAATTTAATGCACCATTTCCAGGATGAGGATCTGCATGTACAAATCCGGTATGGAAAATTTGCTCGGCAAATGTTTTTATCAATTTCTCATCAACCTGAAATTGAAAAAAAGTGTTAAAAACAAAAAAATAATGAGTGTACATTGTTATTCACCTCTTTCAAATTTAACCCTGATTCTTTAATGCATTTCATGTCAGTTATTTTGCATCCATCTATAAATTCGGCTGTCAGAACTCGCTACATTCAAATTTATAAGATTTTAACTTGCTCCATTTTGAAAGCAAAACATTCTAATCACCTTCGAACTGTAATCCCAAAAAATTTTCGGAACGTAAACAAACGGTAAATGAGCTAACTCCTTAGCACATCGTTCCCCATTTTTTCCTTCCTCATAAAAATCCAACTCTTTGGCCAAATTTGTATATAATTCCTAAAAAATTGTCGGGTTAAAAAATCAGTAAATTTCACTTTGCTTTGAAACAAGCTTTTACATCAAAAACCCAGTGGAATGAAAATCCTGGATGCATCAATCCAATTATACCTAATAAAACTGTAATAGTGTTGCCATCACTGAAAAATCGTTCTTGCAAATCTATATATTGAACCTATACAATTGAAATACAATTTCAATATTCATTTGATTGAAATAATTTAAGTTATTTATACTTTGACTGCTACTAGCTTCCCATCTGAAGTAACTGCCCGATGAACTTGCGCTAAACTTGCAGCGGCAATCGGCTCTTTTTCGAAGTATTGGAACATTTGATGAGGAGAAATACCAAAATCTTCCTGGAATAATTCTTCTATCTAAATAAAAAAAATTAAAGAATGTGATAATGAGCGAAAAAGATGTAAACAAACTTCATGAGGATGTCTTTTAAGAGCTTGATCCTGCAACGCTGCGAGTATAGTCAAATATTCTTCTGGCAGAATGTGATTCATCGTTGCTAAACCCTGTCCTAACTTTATATACAATCCTCCATTTTGAAAACATCCGTCACGAATTTTTGTCGCTGAACGTACGTGGCATTGCCGTATGGCTGTTTTATAGTCTTCTGATTCCTGTAAAAAGATAATCCGTTATTTAATGTTAGTTTTTATTTTGTTTACTTACTGGTTGTAAATTAAGCAAATTCCACCAGTAATCACAGGATATTGTAAATCCTATTCGCAAAGACCTGTAAAAATCGTTAAAAATTATAGTGTAATAGCAATAATTGTTTTATTAATGAATACCTTAAAAAGCGTTGCACACCACCTAAGTATTTCCATCTGTGTAGTTGGTCGTAATAAGCGAAAGTGCCGACTACCAATGTTGGTGCCGTAAAAGCGAGCCATTTTTTCTGTGTTGAAATCTTTTTATTTCTTACTTGCGAAAATTGTCGCACTACCGGCGAATATTTAGACCTAACCAAAAGGAATAAAAAAATTTTCTAAAATGTTTCATTCAAAATAAAAAGTTTTAATTTAAATTTGTAACCCCCTACAATGTATCACATCCTTAATATAAAACACGTGTTTGTAAAAATTTCACAAAATTTGAAAATGATTCATGATGTTGATAATGTGAATGATAAAAGAAGAAAAAAATTGTTTTAATGGGATCAACCGAAGAAGTAAAGTTAAATTTCCCTAAAAATTATTGAAATTTTTAGTCATGTTTCTACAAATTCATAAACTTATCGTTCAATAATAACTTACGCTGAGTAAATCTTAGTTGTTTTCAAGCAAAACGAATATCTGCTAAACATTTTAAAAGGCTTTCTGCGTTGTACAATTAATTATCTGATATGAAACACATATATATCTAATATATGCAATTTGACCATGAACTTCATGGTCAAATTGCGATATGACCTAATCATTTTAGGTCCATGAATGGAAAACTTACCCAAACTCAAGTTGACCACGGACCACAGCCGGCAAGTGGAAAGTTGCGCCACCTACCAACGTAAAATAGTAATATTACTTATAAAGTAAGTAGTGTTTAAGTTTGTTATTGCGATTCAAATAATCATAGATCTGAATGTCAGCGTTATCTTCTTAATTAAAATATCAAAATATGAATTTATTATTTTAAAACTTTACCATAGAACATCCGCTTTAATTTGTACACCTCCATGGGGCATGGACTCGTTAATTAAAGTTTCAATGACTTGAGTTTTTCATGTTGAAAAAGCCACCAAAAACTGATTATTTCCACGAAATAACCGATTTTCGGCCGATGTAATCCTGTGGGTCCTGCACAGCAAAGAGCACCTCAAAATTGGGAAAAATGAAGGGGAATATTGAGGATAAGTTCTTTTCTTTTCAAACATAAAAATGCAAAAGATTTTGATTACATGTACAATTTAAATCGTTACCTGTCCCGTAGTCAGATAACTATCTTTTACCTGACATACGTCATATTACTTCCTGTTTCAAGTACCGGGAAAGTGGCGCCACCTAATAACAAAAGAAACATTTTTCAGTATCCGGTTTTTATTGCGATCCAAGGACTCCACTCCATCATTATGGATAACTCCCAACCACGTGTACTGATTCATCAAGGCGCCGAAGCCAAACTCTACAAATCGAATTTCCTGGGTAAACCAATTCTCATCAAAGAACGATTTCAGAAAAAATACAGGCATCCAAAATTGGACGAAACCTTAACCAAAGAGCGCACAAAAGCCGAAGCTAAGGCTATGGTAAAATGCCGTAAATTAGGTAATTAAATTTCAAATAAAATACTTATTATTTCTAATCGTAAACCTCACTCTCCAGGTATTTACACACCTACCGTTTACATGGTCGACGTGGATGAAAACAGTATCTACATGGAACACATTGCTGATTGCATCACGGTCAGAGAAGCGATTGAGACAACCCGGCTGACGAAAAACGACGTCGATTCCAACAATTTGAAATTGAAATCTTTATCTGAAAAAATCGGAGCTGTTGTTGCAATCTTACATGCTAACAGTATTATCCATGGGGACTTAACTACATCCAATATGTTACTGTCAAACGATAAATTAGTGTTAATTGACTTTGGGTTGAGTCACGTAGACCCTAGTTTAGAAGATAAAGGCGTCGATTTATACGTACTTGAAAAAGCGATCTTGGCCACGCATCCAAACAGCGAGGAATTCTTTGCTGATATTTTAAGCACTTACAAAGAAAAGTATTTAGATGGTTCTAATGTCTTAACTAAATTGGATGAAGTGAGGATGCGTGGCCGTAAACGAAGTATGGTTGGATGAATTATTAATGATTACATGATTTATTTTCTTACTGCAAAGTCCATACATCATTCTTTTGTGTCAAATGCTCAAAGACGGGAAGGCATGCCACCCGCTACTACATAATTTTCTCCAGTAACATACGATGCGTCATCTGAGCATAAAAATGCTACTAAACTTGCAACTTCGTGAGGCTCCGCAAGGCTAAGAAATTGTAAAATGTTTTATGTTTTTTAAATATTTGGCGATTTGTGTTTATACCGATTAAGAGGGACTGAAGCCTTTGCTTGTTGGTGTACGGAGTCTTCTTGCCACAACTGTAATATACGAATGTAAATTCGTTGAAATGTATTAAAAATGTGTTCATTACCGCACTACTGAAGTCTGTTTTTATGATTCCTGGGGAGATACAGTTGACACGAATGCCGAGAGGGGCGCATTGCGTTGAAACGGCTTTACTTAGACCGATTAATGCTGTCTTGCTGACTGAGTAAGTTGCTAAAAGCTATTTAAATTAATTTTAGTTTAAATAAATTTCCGTCGACTAGAAACTTAACTGGAAATGGTTGCAATCCTGCGATTGATGCTATGTAAACGATAGAACCCCTTAAGACAATTGCGTCGATCTGAGTTATAATTATTTTGTATGTAGAAATCAATTAATTTACCCTTTAGGAATGTGGGGGAGTGCTTCTTTCGTTATTAGAAAAGCAGATTTTACATTGATATCGAAAATTTTATCCCAAACTTCTTCCGATGTCTAAATCAAGAAAATTGTGAACGAACTTCAGAGTTGAATTTTAAACTTATATTTTACATCAAGAATCGGGCCTACAGCTGGATTCACAGCTGCGTTTGATACTAAGATGTCTATTTTTCCTCCAATTTCAACAGCCTTCAGAAAATTTATAATTAAAAATCAAACAATTTGAGATTAAAATTATTTCTGAATTCACCTTTTTAATAAGTTTATCTCTATCATCTTTATTGCCGACATGGCACACGACTCCAGTAACATCGTAACCTTTTCCTTTGAGTGTTTCTACTGCTTTTTCCACGTTACTTTTTTTTCTGCTACTTACAATAACACGAGCACCTTCTTGAGCTAATCGTTCTACGGCTGCATACCCTATTCTAAAACAGTAAAAGGCGAACAATTACCTGAGACGGAAGTTAAATTTTACTTGTATCAAGAGTATATAGAAATTTCTATATACTCTTGCTTTTATATAATTATTATACTCAACCCTTTGGTAGATGCTGTTACTACAGCTGTTTTTCCTGTCAGGCGTGTGGTTACTACCACATTGGAACTTGTTTGAGCAAATCTAATGCTAGTCATGGCCGCAATTTTACTTGTTTTTGATGACAAAGCGCAGAAATTGTTTAAACGTATCATTTTATCAACACAACACTCAATAAATTGCTTATCACGAAACACAAGATGTTATATACGGTAGCTGTAACGAGGCACGTAAGTTTCTCATACAATATTAGCGTAGTACGGTGGCCCTGAAAGGTCATCGATGGAAAAAATAAAAATGGTGAAAAAGAGAGAAAAGAAAAAAGGTGTCGTTACAAAATATTTTTGTCAGTTATCGCAGATTAGGGTTTTGTATTTAATGCATTATACAGTTACAGTTTATAATGTCAGTTGAAAATTGTTTTCTTATTCACTCTAGCGGCAGTATTTAAAACTAAACGAACAAAATGGTTGCTGCTGCAGGTAAACAAATACATTTTCACCTGCAGACTTAACCACGTGTTCGTAATGAACGCTGCGAGGCGAGCTTTAATTTTTATAAACACGACAGGTATAAATGTACAATAAGATGAAACAGTTATTTAAAAAAATTTTGGTAAGCAGTTAATAAAGCCATTAATGGTACGCGACCGCCTCGTGAATTGACGGCAAAAGAGCAATTTGTAGATGCAATTGAAACGAAAGCAAATTTATTAAAAGATAAAAAGACGGGTGATAGACCATTTACCGTAAGATCCACACACATTTTTAAAAGCAGAATAACTAATACAAAATTTGAACATAGGTCGTAGTGGAAGGAAATATAGGCTGCGGCAAGACAACTATGTTAAGTTATTTATCCAAAAATGATGAAATACAGGTGAAATAAATTCATTTTCTATCATAAAATACATTTTATTAAAATTTAACCTTTTTATCATTTTTAGATCTATTCAGAACCTGTTAAAGATTGGAGGAATCTAAACGGACATAATTTGCTAGTAGGTATTCCCTTATTTGTACTATAAAAATATTTTTAATAATTTTCAATACACTTTAGGAGTTAATGTATTCGGATCCTACTCGGTGGAGTTTAACATTCCAAACTTATGTTCAATACACAATGCTGCAACTTCATAATAAATCTCAGGTTAATTTTTTTATTTTTAAAATATTACAATTATTTGACAAGAGTTTCGTAGCGTGCTCCAGTCAAAATGATTGAAAGGTCAATTTATAGTGCAAGATATTGTTTTGTTGAGAATTTATTTCGCTCTGGAAAGATGCCCGAAGCTGAGTACATCGTTTTGGACACGTGGTTTCAATGGTTAATAAAGAATACTCAAACACAAGTTGATTTGATAGGTGAGAATTGCATTAAGGGTTTACCGTAATCTTAAAATTCTATTTTTCTGTTTAGTATATTTGAGGACTAGACCTGAGACTGTTCTAAACCGCATCGTTTCTAGAGCACGTCCAGAAGAAGTTTCTATTAAACTAAATTTTTTAGAAACGTTACATAAATTGCATGAAGACTGGTTAATAAAAAAGTGTTTCCCAGTGCCTGCACCTGTTTGGATTTTAGATGTTGACTGTGATTTAAGAAGAATGGAAAAACATTATGATCGAACACATAAGCACATTTTGTACGAAAAGAAAAAGAAAATAAACTGACAATTAGATAAATTTTGTAGCACATAAACTAATTTTGGGGAATCTGACGCCATCTATCGGCCAAACACCAAATTATTAAGGTAGCGTGAATGATGGCGGCTAATGTTTGCCTCAGACCCGATCGCCAGTTATTAGACCCACATTTTGAAGGTTATAAATTATCATTGGACCCATTGCCGACTTATCAACATGTCATCAACTCAGGTATCATTATGACAAAAGAGAATAGTTTTAATTTTTACCGTTATTATTTAAAATAACTTTCTTAGTTATTTGCCAAGCTGACCAAAGTGATTCGCAGCTTTCCCTGCAACATTTTCGCATATTTGGACTTCATAATAGGTAATTGACTAACCTAATAGATTGAAAATAAGCTAAAATGTTTTACATATATTTAGATTATACAGTGATCCATGGCATGAGAATTATATTTATTATGTAACCGAGCGTCAGTTCATCAATCAAATCAAACTAAAAGTATTTTAAAAAAAATTTTCACAAAACTAATTATGTTTCAATTTCGTTCGTATATTCTAAAGCAATTTGGGTTTGAAGACAGTCACGTGGTATGCCACATTCCTAGTGAATGTCAAATAGTAGGAGAATACAATGAGTCCATTCATTTCACATCGCCTCATCAAATAATAATCGGCGACGGCCGTGGCGCTTTATATTTAGCCATGACTGACGACAGAAACACAGCTCAGCAATGGAAGGTACAGTACATATCAATTACAATCCGTAATTCTTACTTGATATAATTTTCTTCCAGATTGCGTTTAGTGACACCATTGACCAAGAAAAGAAACCATTCCTTGTCGTTCACTCGAGATTGACATCCGAGTTTGAAATTGACTGTTTGTTATTGAATGCTGAAGAGGGAGCTGGAGAAAATAAAAAGAACCCGTTTTTAACAGTTTTAACTTGGATTACACTTGCTACAGGTAACCTTTCTTACTTTATTTTTAGAGCCAGTAAAAAAATTAATTTTTCAATTTAGATGCAAATGGGATTTGGGCGATAAAACATAAGCGACAACTAGCAGGAGTTGGACCCGTTGATTTTGCCGCGCTTAAAGATAATACAGTGATGGTCGTAAGCGGTCATCAATTCGAGTTCATTTACGACTCGTGTAAACCGATAGAAAAAGAACCTGCTAAAGTGGAAACAAAATCCGAAAGTTTGTAAATTGTAATTTTAATTTTAAACTTATTAAATTGGCTTGAAATTTTTAGGGCCTCAATTTGAATGGACTCAAACCCTTGAAGATATAACCATTACATTTCGAGTTGCAAATACCTTAAATAAAGATGACATTACAGTTGATATCACCTCACTTCACCTGAAAGTAGAAACCAGCGACGGATCAGTTTCTTTTAATGAAGAATTAGCGCATGAAATCGACGCTAGCACAGTCACTTGGAATCTGGAAAATGAAAAGTAATGAACTAAACTTTTTTTTTATCAACTCGTATGTTAAAACAACTTTTATATTTTAAGACTAAAAATTTCGTTACTAAAATGTGAAGCTAGCAAGATATGGCAGAGTTTGGATAAGGAAGGGAAAAAATTGCTCGACCCAAATGCATTGGTGTCAATGGGTCAAGACTTAGCAGCACAAACTGTAAGAAAACTTAAATTCAAAAGCTTACACGCCTCTTATTTCATTTCTTCTAGCCGTTATTCGATTCCAAACCTCCGTTTGACCCAAACCAATTAGAAGAATGTGATGCTTACCCATCAGATTTCTTTAATTTGTCTATCTACGATAGCCAAACTCACAAAATTGCGACACAAGTATAAACAAAAATGAAATATCACAATTCTCCAATTCAAATACATAAATCGATTTCAGGTCAATTTGTCAGGAAACCAATGGCTATTTAGTATAGTCCTCCACCCAGACGAGTTACCCGCATTTTGTACCCGTCACGATGTCGATGGAGTCGTCTGGCAACCAAGAGAAGGGAATGAGTTCGTCCATATGTTCACTTTGAATGCGTTTGGTTATGTTCAAGCGTCCAAACAGGACAAAAAATTCTCCCTATGCTCACCAGATGGATCATTCGCCATTATTAGCGATAGTCGACGACACGTTTATGTTTATTACCGTCCCAGTGCCGTTTCGTCTGAAGTGAGAAATCGGAGAACAGGACAGAGAGTCACTTCAGTCGCGAGACAACAAGTCATCAACTTGGATTCACCGGATGAAATTATAGGCATTCATGCATCGACTAACTCTGTTTTTGTTCTTACTAAACACACACTGTTTGCTGTCAGAGTTCATGGCGGCGAAGCAGAAATTTAATATATAAAAAAATTTCATGCTTGCAATGCTGGAGGTAAAGTTGACCCACAAGGTCCTTCGAAATAAAAACTAAAATAAATAATTTAATTATTGAATCGTGTATTTTTATTTTTTCGGGAATTATTACTCGAAGTTTAGGGTGTTGGGCGTGGTTTCAATATTAAATTCAGCTACTGGAACTCCTCTTGCAGCCACAGTGGGAGCGAACATAGCAGCTGGGTAGACTATGGCTGAGGTCCCCACCTAGTGTTACAAAATTGTAATTAAATATTAAAAAATTTTATTTTTATTATAAACTTACCACGAGACATAAATCACATTGAGATAACTCAATTTCGGCTTTATTTAAGACGTCGGGATCCAAAGATTCACCGAACCAAACTACAAACGGTCTCAATAACCCTCCGCAATTTGATTTAATACATTTAGGCAACTCGTTGAGTGGAATACCCGCTTCTGTTGCATCCGGATCAGGCGCTCTAATAAAACTCGTAAAATTATTTTCAAAAATAAAAATATGCATTATGTATTACCCTTTCCCTCTTAATGCTTCACATATTGGGCTATCGTAATTTGGCGTTACATCTTTGCATTTGGTGCACAACGTTTTCCAAAGTGTACCTGAAATAAGTTTCTCGTTAAATCTAAAATTTAAATAGGGTTAGTAAGTTGTGTACCGTGAAGTTCAATGATGTTTTTAGAGCCTGCTCGTGCATGCAGCTCATCGATATTTTGCGTCACTATACACACTTTTTTTCCTTCCTTGACAAATCGGTTTTCCAACTCGGCGATGGCAGCGTGAGCCTGTAAATGGAAAAGGAAAATAAAATTCAATTTTTCATTACTCGTACTAACTATACACCTTGTTAGGTTGTTTTGTTCGAACAACTTCTCTTCTGTAGTGATAAAACTCCCAAACGAGTGATGGATTTGCTTTAAACGCCGTTGGACTTGCTAAATTCTACTGATAAAGTAAACATTAGTTTAAAATACGGGAATGAAAGTAAAGTTTGATTATACTTGTGCTTGATATGTCCGCCAGTATCCACCGGCCCCTCTAAATGTTGGGACACCGCTTTCGGCACTTACTCCTGCGCCTGTTAAAATGACTACGTATTTGGCTTTTGACAGCACCTGTCTAAAGGCGGTCAAATCTGAGCTTTGTCTTTTCGACATACTAAATAAAATTCGGATCGAAGTAGATAACAAGGCGCGCATAACAAAACAGAATTTAGCGAAATTGAAACCGGAAATTGGCTACAACTGCACAATACGGAAAGGATTTTGGCCCAATTAGATAAAACAAAAATAATTCCGTGACGCACTACCATTCATTGCATCGAGTTCTATAAACCTCCGTCCGATTCTATCGTAATAAAGCAGAGACTTTGCAATGTTGCCGCTAGGGCAACGTTGAGCTCTAAGTCTACACAGGCTTTTAACTAATATTAGTAACGTTTAAGTATATCTCGGATTACAAAACGTAATCCCTGAATATATTTCTACGAATTTTTAAATGTTTGAATATACAAACACTTGTACATCTCCAATATCTGACTGAACTGTCGTGCTGAACGTTTCCGTTTCCACTAGAATCACAAATGGCGTCTACGAGTGCCCCTGTTGGGGCCGGATTCAATTTAAATGATGGAAATTCTCTCTTATTGTACCACCATGAGCAATCCTTTTATTCACAAAAGGTAAAAAAATAATATAATCATATTATTTATCCATCTCCTAATTATGAAATCAATTAAAATGCATTTTGATTAAAAGGGAAAATAAATAAAAGTGAAAACTTTGCAAAAATAAAGGAAATTTTGAAATATAAATTTAAAGTATTTTTTTATTTTTCTAAACAGGTGATATTTGCATTGGAAGAAAAACATTTAACCTACCGAAGCCAGATCATCCAGTTGGCCAAATTTGAGCAATACGAGCCATGGTTTATGCGACTAAACCCAAAAGCTGAAGTGCCAATTCTAAAAGACGGAGTCAAAATAATTCCGGATTCTTCAAGAATTGTCGAGTATTTAGAAGATAATTTCAGTAATGGTGAGAAAATTTCTATTAAAAGAGTGAACAAATTACATAACTTGGTTGTGAAATTCCAGGTGACACTCCCAGACTTCTTCCTGACAAGGGAACTGAAGATTTTCAAAAAGTGAAATATTTTTGTGAAAAACTTGATGCTATTCCAATTGAAGATTTAACCATTGGTTGTTTACTCCATCCGGAATTCACGGAAGACACTAAACTTCCAAAATATATACAAACGAGAATGAAGGGTAATAAAATGCCTGTTAATTTTTACTTACAAAACTCCTAAAATATTTTTTAGCACTGAGAAATCGCCGCTATGAAGTAATTCAAGATATGATGGTTCAGCATCCCGATCTTAAAGACTCTTACGAAAAGAAATTAGCGTTAATTCAATCTAAAAGAAGGAAACAAGAACAAAGAGATGAATTACTTAACATTCTCGCTCAAATTACTAAAGTTCTGGATGATGTGGAAACTGAATTAGTATCCCACTCGACAGGTTTAAATTTCTAAAAAAAAAAATACTCGTTGAATTAATATTAATTTCTGTTTACCAATTTACAGAGGAAATAGAAATGTGGTTGGTGTGCGAAAAATTTACAGTCGCCGATATTGCCCTTGCAGTTTTACTTCACCGTTTATTTGTCCTTGGTTTAGCCCATCGATGGTGGGGCGAGGATCGTCGTCCACATTTGGCCAAATATTTCTTAAAAATTCGGAACTTGGAATCGTACAAAAAAGCTTGTATGACCATATCAAATTATGATAAAATGATGTTTGCTGTTGAAATGATTAAACAGCAAATGCCACTCATAATAGGCACAGTGGTTATCGTAGCAGCACTCGCAGTCGGTGTTGCTTTTATTAGAAAAGTGATTAAATAACATTAAACAATTCGTTTAGGGAAAAAGTAGATCTCATAGCGTTAACTAACGGAACTAATCTGAAGGAAATTGCGGCATACTATTTTCAGAATTTGTATATTATAAGTCAAACTTTAATCTTTTGATACAAAACATTTTCTGTGAAATTACTTCACCCTAATAAATAATAAAAACATAAAGTGTACAATTTAATCAAATTAAATTACACTCAAAACCAACAAAAGTGCAAAACGTTGCAAAACACTCCTAATAACATCATTTTAATTTGAATCCAACGAAGTGCAAGAACTTGTGCGTCTCGGAGGTCTCGTACGGCAATCCACGGGCTTGGCATCAGAATACTTAAACGGTCCATTACCTGGCAAACCGGGAGATAAATCTTCATTTAAAAACCAAAAGTGGTAGGTAATAAACCACGTGAAAATTGCTATGAGGCCACCAGTCATTTTCTGCGCCATCGAATGAAAGTACAAAATTGTCCAAAACAACATGAAATCCCACAAAACACTCAGTAAAGTAACAGCAATAAATGAACATTTAACATAAGGGCCCAAATATTCATAAGAAACAGTCAATTTAACTGTCTGTTCGTACGTCAGATTTTTCAACGGACTGTCTTCATCGAAATCATTATTCCTGATTATTTCACTGATCCTTTCCCAACCTCTCATACATTTTACTTCTTCTAGGATGATCATCGCGCTATAAATGAGTAGAAACGCGTGTCCTGAAATGTCAAAACCGTACCAACGACCGCCGTTATTGATACATAAACTTTTGTTCTTGTAAATATCGGGTTTGGCACTGCAGAATCCCGTTAAACCTTCGATATATACGAAAAAGCTTGTCCACGAATACCAGAAAACGGTAGCGATCAGGAGTCGCGATAAATGACTACGGACTTTGTTTTTATCGCCGCATGTGTAGATGTAACTGGACAACAAGACGAATGAGCCAACTATGAATAGTGTCCAGAACCAACCAAGTTTCACAAAATAAACATTAAAAAAGTTTGTTTTTTGTGAGAAATAAGTTCGTGGAAGAGGAAGAAAGTCAGATATAATGGAACCGAAGAAGAGCGCAGCTATGTACGAGCAAACTTTAACATGTGTGTTCATAAAGACGATTCTCCGACAGAGGTAGAGGACAAGCATCAGAACTAATTGTTTTGGGGTCATTGGGTCTGGTAGCGGTTTCACTCCCTTTCCTTTCGTAGCGTCGCTCACACGATCCCATTTTAAATGGGTTGTGTTAGATGTATTGCGAGATACAATCGGCCTCTTATTAATCGCCATATTGCAATTTGCTACGTATGTGAAATCGGTGGCGAACTCTAGTGGCAATTATTTCAATTAGTAACATTTATTAAAATGTGTTGACAGGTTTTTCTTTGTAAATAACAAACTCTAGCTAATATAATATATATATTTTCGGGGAATTATACGTTTTTAATCCGCGTTTTGGTATTTGGGCCTGCCTAATAAATCGTATTTTGTAGTTTGCTCTAAATCTGACAAGGAATTATCTGAATCGCTACTGTCTGAATAAACGCCAAGTCCAGGTAAAATGCCGATACACTGGACGGTTGGGATTGAAGTTTCTGTTGCTGCATTTTTCTCTTCGGAAGATTCTGATTCGTCGCTTTTTGTAGGATTTGGCTCTTCGTTTTCCTCTGCGGAAAAAAATAATTTATTAAAATAACTAATTTATAATTAATAACATTTTTAATACCAGCTTTCTCCGACTTGGATTTTTTACCGTCAGAATTATCTGATGTTGTTGAACTACAGGATTTGAAATATTAACTAATGTTCCACATTTTAAAATAAATTGAATCACCTTTTCCGTTTAACTGCCGTCGCTAAAAGAGACTGCACAGATTTCTTGATAGTTTTACTAGGTAGGAGAGAGGCTGTAGCGGCTTTCTTTAATTCCTGCAATTTCTGCTCAGCTTCTTGTTCTGCCAATGTCGCTACGGCTTTCTAAACAGATAACGTTTTACATTTAAATAAATTTTATAATGAAAATAAATTACTTGAAAATTTTTTATTTCGTATAAATCTTCTCTTAATCTTTGGGTTTCAATTTTTTCTTTCGTCCGATCAACCAAATCTAGAAATTGTACTTCATCATCATCTAATCCTCGTATCATGTTCTCTGCAATAAAAAAACAAATATTTTATTGGCAGAAGTAGAAAACAAAATCAATGTGAAAAATTCTTTTACTCAGTTTATGAGTTTCTTCGTATTCCGCTTGTTGCTTATCCTTCTGTTCTTTTAGCCTGTCATAGAGTGAACGTCCGTCATACTCTTCTTCAGGCCGAACTACATCACAAGATTAAAATTAATATTTATTTGCAAATTAAAAACTGAAACAAACCGAAAGGATCCTCCGGTCGCCTCACTTTCTCCCATTCCTCTTGTCTTTTCTTCTTTGCAGCTTCAAGATCTGATTCAGATATAAATGATCTAAACTCTGACATTTTTGTCTTCAAATGCACACTGTCGTTAGTGAGGTTATAATTTCTCCAAGAGCAACTCGACCAAGCGTATGACACCGTACAACACCGTTAAACAACAACGCACTTATTTTCGGACTTGAAGCGACATCTATCAAGAAATCCGCAAAGCAAACTCGCAAACCGGCACACACGATACCGCATCATCAAACTAGTTTTCAAAATATTATGGCATCTGACAGCCCTCCCTTGAAATCCGGTGATGATGCTAATAGTAATCATACTGAAGATGATTTAATTAAGGACGGAAAAAATGCCCGTTTAGTTCTTTGCCAATTCTGTAAGTCAAAAATACTTGACGCAGGCAAAGCCACTTTTGTGCTCAAAGAGGTAAGAAATATTTATATTTATATAAAATGAAAAAAGATTTCTTTATGTTAAATTTATGTTTCTAGCATTTCGTGCCGTTCGTGGGATCAAGTGATTCTGCAGATGGAGAAACGATTCCGAAGTTTTGGCAAGTGGACGATATGTTCACTTTTGAAAATGTAGGCTTTTCCAACACGGTTGGCAATACAAAATACCTCGCCTGTGGAAACTGCGAAATCGGGCCCATTGGAACGCACGATATTACTTCTAAAATTTCCTATGTTGCTCTATCTAGAGTAAACTACGGGTAACTCAACCTAAAAATAAAATGAATTCAATTTCACAATAAAATTGTTTATTACTAATAATAAAAAAATTATAAAAATTTTTTTTATATATTTTCGTATTATGATGCATCATTAAAATGAACGCAAGAAATTTTTGCTTCTCTATTCATTACATTCCTGAAGACACGAACATCCACATCCCATTGGGCACGAATCGTTCTCCATAAACCAGTTCAGCATATGGATGGCGTGGCCACCGTGTCCACAAATAAGACAAAAGTTAGACGCCCCTAAAAATAAACAAGTGTAAATTAAAGTTGGTTAATGGCACAAAGTGTAAACAACCTTTAACAGCGATGTGACAGATGGCACAAGGAAAACTGTAATTTTTACAATAGGGACAACGAAATCCTTGAACATCTTTACCGCAGTTTTGACATTTTGTAAGAAATTCTACAATCAAAGATTTTTTAAAAATACATTTCGTTTCGTACATATTGAAAATTAAGACTTATTACCAACTCCCCAAGCCATATCCTGATTTACTTTAACAAATTTTAAAATTTGCGTTCGCCTTTGTAGTAACCCCCACCGGTAAAGAATTTCTGCGTACAATTTTTTGAAACGGTCGTATTGCCACGATAATTTCGGATCTAAATAACTTAAAAATTAGAAAAATCATTTTAAAACGTTTTCAGAATGAATTTTAAAGAAAGTTTGTACTTTGATGAGTTAATATGTCTCGTTTCTTTATCAAGTTCTCTAGCTTCAATGATATTATGATTTCCGTAGCGAACTTCATGATCATCTAACGAATCTGACCAACTATTTGAACGACTAGTTTTCAATAGCACACCTTCATTAAAAATAAAAAAATCAATATGCCTATTCAAAATTAACTTTATAATGTAACCATACCCAAATTCCAACTGTCTAAATGAGTATCACCAGGATGGATAGTGTGGTAAGGTGAACCACCAGGCTATAAATAACAAAAAAATATTTGTTAATAACTGGGAGCGTTTTCTACAAAAAAACGCACGATGCAAAAGCAAATGTCTATAAGAAACTGGGACTATCACATGCGGCTCAAGCGGAAACTGGAAATGCAAACTATAAAAATGCCCAGTTAAAGAAAATTTTAAGCAAAATAAAAGTAATGTCAGAGTAGATGGATGTTGTGAAACCCACATACCTTAAGCCTCCATTTTCCAGAGGGGAGCTAAGAACAAAAGTAAATTAACGATTACAATTAATAATTTATTTAATGGGAGGGCTAAATTAGTGGGTAATTCTAGATTAATTTAGTTCAAATTGAAGATGGTTTCTTCATCACTCTTACTTTGCGATCAATCCCACGCGCTACAGCAGCAAATCACAAATAAAACTATTCATTAAAATTGTTTACAAACGTACAGTATAAACAGCCGTGTCCACAATGCGAGCTGTTTTCTTCAAACTAATTTGTTTTTCCGGCATGTTTGGTGAGAAAACACAGCACAGCAAGGCCACTGTTTGGATATCCCCTATCTTGATGTAATGGTTCATCCTTTTTAAAATAAACACCATTAAATTTAAAGAATTCGACTCTCTTATATCATAACATGTTACATTGATTGTAATAACTTCCTTCCGAACGGATGCTGTACCCAGGGAGTATCACTACTGGAATGCAACACTGGATCTGATATTAAATTGACTAATGACCACAACTGAAACAAAATGAAAAATTATAATTACTAATTATTGTCTTATTCAAGACTTTTTTAAAATTTTAATTACCTGAACTAAATCTTTTCTACCTGCCGCTAAAGCTGCATTTGCATTATTAGAGCACATTGTAGGAATGTCTCTTAGATTAAGCCTTTAAAATGTATAAAGTAAAATTTGAATCAGTTTAATTTTACCATGAAATCACGTGACTCAAATCAACCAATAGAATCACTTTTCTGAGCTTTAGCTGTAATGCTATTGGACGACAATGTCACGAGATCATAAATTTTACTTTAAATGTAAAATATTACGTGTATGATTCTGCCAATGCACGATTAAGAGGCAACAAGGCTGAAACATCATATAACGTCACAACACCAGCTTTATTCGTCTTTGCATCAATTCCATGAGCCTCACTGTCTCTTATTGACTTTCCCCTTGTTCGAGATTTCTAACAGAATATTTATATTATAATAACTATAAGCTATATATTTGTATACTTCATTACCCTATCTTGGTAATAGTAAGAAGAAACCGAGACTCCAGTCTCCGTCGAAGGACTTTGGGTAACCGACGAGTAAATCATAGTAGAAGAAGTGGAGTGAATTGGGTTAGATGCGTAAGCGACTAGGGCTGAAAGGGAACGGGGAGTAGCTTCGCCAGGGTTGGACAGACGTTTAAAATGAGAAGGAGGAGAAAAGAAAACTAGATACCCAACCCCACAAAATCGCGCTCCGGATGTTCTTGGGAATGGAACTGCTACGTCTTGAAAACTTCCGTAAGCAGAGGTCGCCGGTAAGAAAGGCGAAGTGCCAGATTCCAGTCGGAAAGAACTTGTTGTGTCCAGGAGACTGGCACTTTGTTCTTTCAGCTTAAACAAAATACAAAATAAGAAAATGAAATCTTATTTTCAAAATGGCAGTTTCCTAACTACGTAAGTATCAAGGGTTGACTTCAATTGCCTTAAACACGGTTCCAAACAAGAACGGTTTCGTTTGACATGATGTTGAGAGGTTGTGCGCAATGCCTATTTGAACGAAAACAGTCAGCCGTTTTGTGTCATTGAAATATTTAATTTACTTACGGCTAATAAATCAGCTTTAACGGTACTGTCTACGGTTGTACCTCTACAAAATTGAAATGTAGGCGCCGAATTGAACGGGTATGAAGGAGGAAAACTCATTTGAAGTTTCACGCAATGTCTTCCACCGACTATTGATATTGTACAAGATCTTTTATCGGCATCCATCTGCAAGAAAGTATATAAAGTTTAATATAATTTAATGATAAAACATTTTATTTACCTCATCTATAGTCACATTTGGAATGTTTATATTGACAAGACTAAACTCTTGTTGTAGTGTTCTAGGAGGCGATTTTTCACAGGGTGTAGGAGTCGTAGGCTTTTTTGCCGAACCAATTGTTCGGTCGGAGGCTGCTGGCTGACCCAGAACACTAGCTGCGTCCAAGTGATCTACAGGATCAGACAGAGGAGCGTCGAGGTCTGAAGTATCGGTATGTTCCAAATCACAACCACACATCTACAAATTCAGGTTTTAAAAGTTTGAAAATTTTTTCCTAAGTTGTATTACTTTCTGTAATTGGGAATCACATTTCCAAATTCGTAAGTGATGATCTTTGGACCACGATACAAGTTGGAATTCTCGATCTATGAAAATTATTGCACAGTGGTAAGACTAAATTATAGGGGATAATATGAATTGGTTTTCACCTCCTTTTTGTTTCCGCCAAGCGAAATTTAATACGACGTCGGTGTGACCGACAAATGTGTGAATTGGTGATAACATATTATTAAGATTCCACAAAAATACTCCATTTTCTCCTCGGCGCATCTGCGGAATGACGACTGTAATCAAACCTTGTCCGAATGGCTACAAAAAATGAAAAAAAAAATTTAAATGTCTAATGCTACTTATGTATTGAATTACACACAGTATACTGCGCTCGCCAAACCGGAAAAGCAGAGTTAATTGTATTTATATTTTCAACTTGACGGTCATTAGAAATGTCCCAAAACTGTTTCAAAAGACATTAAATGTTAAATCTAATTTAATTACGATATTCAACTCGTTTACTTTAACAGTACACTCTTGACTGCACGTAGCCAATTGATACTCGAGTTGAGGGTTCCAATCCAAACCTAATATTCGTTTCGTATGTGCTGCCAAATACAATAAGGGTCCACTACTTCTCCTGTGATCCCAAATTCTAACGTCTCCTTCATTAGAAGTTGCTAATAAATTCGACGAAACACGATTCCATCTCACTTTACTAGCGCCAGCTTTAAAAACAATTTTAAAAATTTAATTTACGTCATTTAAAAGCAAATGTAAGGATTACCAAATGAAAACAAAGACATTGCTGGCCTACGACAATCTCTAACATCCCATATAAACGTATAATTATCGACTGAGCACGTTGCTAATAAATTAGCATCAAAAGGCGACCAATGTAAATCCCTAGAAAAAAGTGAATGACAACAAGTTTAAAATATTTTTTATAAATCGTACCCAATAATCCGAGTGTGTGCTCTTAAACTTTGTACTGTTGTAAGTTGATTATCCTGCCATGTAATAAGTTCACATTTTTGATTGCACTGCCAAAAATATGAATAAACGTCAATTTAAAACGCCTAATTTTCTTTAATTGGATTTTATTTTGCTTGAGAATGATAAATTGAATTGATTTCCGGTTTAATAAAATTTTCTCACAGCAATAGCGAACATGTTCTCATGCGACGAGTGAGGATTCCATTCAGCTGTGCTCACTTCCCATTTGCTCTGCCGGGAAACTGCTTTGACCACTTCCTGAGGTTTGTCCAGTTTAATAAGAGCTAAATACCGGCGCCTAGCAACACGCCATTTATTAGATTTGTCATTAAATTCGTTAATCGGAATTACCCCGCCAATAGTGCTAGTTCTCCGCTGCAATCAACGTCCATTGCAGTTGCCTGTGATATAAAAACAAATCAAATAACTTGTCTTCTAAAAAAATTCAGTTAACCTACTTGTAGTTCTTTATAGTCAACTGCTTCCTGTTCTGTGCTCCACATTAGCGATGCCATTTTTAAAAAATGTTATGTTATCTATTACATATCAGCTGACTGGGGGTCCTCTTGTCTGCCGGACCTGGCCGGGCGAATGCGACGCTTCCGTATTAATTATAACTAACAATTTCACCGCTAGAGTATGAGATGAGACGTCATGGAAAAAACTTACGTTAAAAATAAACGTTTTATCCATGCGTAAAATTAGTTGTGGCTTTTGATTACTTATACTCAAGATATTTAAAGATTATAAAGTGTGGCTGCGTGGCTTGTTAGTCATGATATATTACTGATTATTCTGTGAAAAAAAATGTTTAAGTGGAGTGAAATTACCTCATGGGGGAATAAAATACGGTTTAGAACTTTAAAAGAGCCACCCACACACAATTGGAAATAAACATATTTTTCTGCACCCGATTTTTTATTTACCACAAGATGAAAAATAATATAAATGGAACGATTGAAATAAAAAGGACATTTATTTTCTTATTTAATAAAAATGCTTAATTTTTGGCATTTTGTCTGCTTTCTTTGGAGAAAATAAAACCCAATTTTTTAAAGTTTACTGATTTTCATACTTTCTACACCTCTAAGGCAAGAAAAGTCTGGTCCTGGAATTCTCCAAAGACAAGAGACACTGTACAAAAAGTCTTTCACATAAAAGAAACAACACGAAGAAAGCAATTTATAGTTGGAATTGTACGCCTTCTCAGCCATGGTTTTTTTTTTTTTTCACAATGCAGCTCATGCCCAGATATATTGGGACTATTATCCCTTCGAAAATTGAAAAATCAACATTTTTTTAAATAGTAAATAGCAATAAAATTGTAAAAGTTCGCTTTTTTTCTTATTGGCAGAAGAGGATAATAACATTTCGTACTCTCATTGGTCTCTTTTTACTGTGCCAATTGAAAACATAGAAAAATAAAATAATCTACAAATTAAAAAAACAAGTTTTACTTGATTTATAAGCCACAAGACAATCAAATAAAGAATATAGCAAATTAAATAGAAATACATTTAAAAAATAATTTTTCTCAAGAGACAAGAAAATATATAAAAAGCAGCACAAATGTTTTACAATAAGAAATCAGCCTGTACACAAGACTGTTGAGGAAAAAACCCAGCATTTGCCCTTTGGCCTCCATTTGACATCCTTTAAAATTTGAGTTGCTGCACACAAAAATTTATCCCCCCATTTGTGTGTCTAACCAGCAATAGAATAATAAATATGATTATTATTGTTATTATAAGGAGGTTTACACGGCAGATGATGAGCCACATTGTGGCTAACTTATGCTTGTGTGTATAGCCAATTCTGATGGAATGTGCTTTGGAAATTATCTTATAGGATATATATATGTATAAAAAACAAAAATTCCGGGGCTATAATGCTGGGACTTAGGCATTTTTGTTTGTAAGGAGATACGAGTGAAGGAGCAAAAAATTTTCGTTTTCATGGCTGATACCGCACTTGAATGAGAGTGCGCATATTTTGAAAAATTGTTACGAGCATTTATTGACAAAAAAGGCCTACATTCACCCCAACAAGTAGGCAGCCGTATATGGCACAAAAATTCTTTTGTCAATCCTTTCAACTTGGAGAGGAAACATCATCGGAGAACAACAGGTGAGCACAATTGGTTAAAAGCGAGAGAAACACGAGACTTGGCTAAAAAGACAAAAAAAAGTAATAAAAGGATTTTTTTTGTTTTTTATAAGCGATTCATTCAAAACGTCACTCCTTGTCCCGCTGGAGGCCGCCATTTATTGGACGCGCAGGCAGAGCGAGACGAGGTGCCACATGGTCCCTCATTTTATGACGTCATCCTCTTTTGGACTGACACGGAAAAAGATATAATAAAAAGAGGTAATCAAGAGTAGCGTATAAAGTGGACTGGGAGGAAGATTTTAACAATTGACTAGAAATTAATCAAGAAAATAAATAAATGTTTTGACTAGTTGTTTTTCACAGGTAAAAGTGGGGAAGAGGAGCACAACAAGTGACGGAATCCAGTCGCACTAACTACTCTAGTATCGAAAATTGACCATTGAAGCAGAGCACGCATGCAGGACAGCAATTATACTCACTAGGATTATTATGAACAACAAATCTCATGTACATTAACTTGTACGTACATAAATTTCTCTCACTAACAGTGAGAGAGGCATTGATCTGGTTTTTTTTAAAAAGTCTAATTTTCTGTTTGAAATTTCTTCAACCCTGATATTTAGTGCAGGAAAAAATTAAGGGGAGTTTTCTTTATAAAATAAAAAAAGGACATAGCCCTTCCCATAAAATGTTATGAGCAACAGATTAGTGTAAAATTTGAAGAAAAAAGACGATTTAAGCTCCCAGCCACAGAGAAGCATTTTTCTGGATGAGATGAATCGTTTTACGAAGAGGAGAATTTTGTTGATTTCATGAATAGGACATGACACATCGACTTGCAAAGGAGGAGACGCACATCACGCCCACTTTTTTTTGTTTAAACTGCAGTCCAAAAAAATGTTTCTTTCTTTTCGTTTTGCATGGAGGTGACCGTTCCATGTGGTTAATAAAGACCACATCCTCTGAGATTGTTGGCAATGATGACGTCAGTGACGGCATCAAACACAAATTGGATGTTGGTCGTATCGGTGGCACAAGTCATATGGCAGTATATTTCCTTTGTGGTGCTCTTGTTCTTAGCTTCGAATTGGGCTTGGATGTAGGCGGCTGCCTCTCCATAGTCTTGTGCACCTTAAGTGAATAAGAAATTTCTTTTTATTGTGAAACTTTACCCTTTTACTATTGGCTGGGCTGATTAAAACACTTAAATATTTGTGCGGGCCCAACCAATCAGAATATAATTCAAGCTACGGCTCCACAAGAGTTAAAGTAGGAATGAACTAAACCATTTTGGGGCATTAATTACTACTTAACAAAATAATACCATTTTCCAATACATTTGACATTCTTATCCTCCCTGCCCCAAAAATAAACAAGTCGAAGTTGTGAATACCAAAAGAAACTTAAGGTTGTCTCCTAACCAAGATTTCACATATTATATGCCATCATAATTACATTCCAAAAGATAAATTTTGATTAGACCATAGTAAAATTTCTTCTGTTGCCTGGTTTCTAGTCCCACGCAGCAATTTGTATTAAAAAATATGCGTTAGAAAAAAGAAGACCCTTTCGCCTACAACACTTTCCAATTAATGATGCAAAACACTAGATCTTCTCTTCTGACTTCGAAACTTGAATCCTATTAGTACCTTCCACGAGGCCTTTAATTACCTGAGCAAAGCTACACCAGAATTGGTTTAAGACATTACACAAAATTTAATCAAAGCAACTTAATTTTTCTTTTACTGATGCAGTGGAGTGACTGAACTTTTTCTCACCACACCTTTAACCCTAGTGGAACCGTAAGTCTCTAAAAGTTTGTTTTGTAATTACCCGTGTATTCAGGGAAACAAATGGTAAGAGGAGATTTCTTAATCTTTTCTTCAAATAAATCTTTTTTGTTGAGGAAAAGAATGATTGACGTATCAGTGAACCACTTGTTGTTACAAATGGAATCAAATAACTTCAGACTTTCTTGCATTCGATTCTGTAAAACAAATTACATTAATAACATGTATAAAACTGAAGAGAAAGTACTTACAGTAGTTTCATCCTCGTGCAAAACTTGATCATATTCGCTCATTGCAACGCAAAATATTATGGCCGTTACATCCTCAAAGCAGTGAATCCACTTTTTTCGTTCAGATCGTTGGCCCCCAACATCAAATAATCTACCAATAACATTCCAAATATTAAAATTTAATTAAATAATAAAAAAAAAAAAAACATTATACTTGAAATTTAAATTTTTAAAGGAGAAATGAACTTCTACAATTCCAGTAGTCTTTACTCTTGTTCGCAGAATATCTTGTTCGGTAGGTTGATAATCCTTGGCCCCAAGACGGTCCAAATCGTCCAAGAAGCTACGAAAAATTTAAATGTATCTGATTAATGATACACAATTTTCCAGTTCATTTAATCTCATATAATTTTTAATGGAAACGCCAACTCATGAAATCAACTAGCAGAAGGATGGACGCATGAGGAACTGGCGCGCTATTTTTAGAATTGTCATCATGTTGCTGTAGCCTCCGCCTACCCGCTTCCGATCAATACCACAAAATGGCTGCCATATATCGTCCAAAATTATATCTTTTTAACAATTACACCGTTTCCTTTCTTTTTTTTTGAACAAGAACTTTTTTTTTACATTTGCAAACAAATATGCCACTTTTCTTGTTGAAGCCAAATAGAAGCTTTGTTGACCATATTTTTCCTATCTTTAACGTTTTTACATAGTGTTTTTGCTTTTTTGTCGGAGTATTGTTCGGAGTCAGTGTGTCCGTACTGCTAACAGGTACGCAGAAGTAATGTAAAGAGTGGGTAATCTTGCTTGGAAAATTAAACCTTAGTTGTCTTTTTCTTTCTTTCTTGCTGTTTGTTGTGTTTCATCGAGTATGCTTGGTTTATGTATTGTAAAATACCAACTTACTACTTTGCCGAATCGTTGAGCTGATATTCGTTAGACCGGCCAAAACATTCCTGGACACCTGTGTCGCACCACAACCGCTTCATGGCTGCCAATAATTCTTCTGAAAAAGGCTCCGTATCCTCCATGCGACCAATTACGTCCATTACCATTTTTGAGTCCGGCTAAATTTACCCAAAAAAACAAGGTTTTATTGATTCCAAAAAAAGCAAATAAAGTCAAAGTAAACATATATAAATTATGGGTTAAGTGACAGTGTTTATTAATTATTTCACTTGCTTAAATTGCATCATTCATTATAAATGAAGGACACGTACCTCTCGTTCGTTGTTGCCGAAATTAATGCCCAGGTTAGGCATTGCACGGAGAATAGCAACCAAAGATTGAATCGTGTTGCTATATACAACAGGTCGGTACTGTTTGAAATCTTCGGATGAGAAACCACTTTCGTGGATAATTCTGAAAGAAATTGGAGAAAAAAAGTGAGTATTTTTCCGCATGGCGTGAGCTTGTTAAAATCGAAATTATTTTTACGATCTTGTAATAATAAAGTGCGGGAATTTGCATCATGAGAAATCAATGAACGAAAAAAAAAACGAGTTTAGATATTCTAACGTTTAAAGAGACCGTTAAAGTTAAATAGAGAATAAAATAAACAAACAGAAAACCAAAAATATCAACGCCTCAAACAACTTTAATTTTCCAGAGATATTCGTACGTAAAGCCAAACTCGTGTTCAAAGTTACCGTTCATTTTACACTAAGCACATTATCAGACTTATCCATGATCAGTGATTGAATATCGCACAATATAATACGGAGATTAATTTGGTGTCATGTATCTTGTAGTGAATTTCTTGTAGGTCATATTAGCCATGTTAAGGCGTAATCTAGCCTTATCTAACTGCTATAAGAGGTCAAAACTGTACTGGAAATTGTCGATATTCCTCCAAATTCTATAGATTTTCTGCAGAAAACCCAAAATGTGTGAAAATTCTTTAGAAAAATATTAAAATTGTATTAAATTATATTAAACTACCAAATTTTTACAAAAAAATTATTCCCAAAATTTTTACAAAAAATTTGGAAAGAATTTTTTGAGAACTTATCAGTTGAAACTTAGAACTGTGCAGATTCAGTGTGCCTAAAGGTAAATTTGCATTTAGATAAGTATGCACCTTTGCACTATCAAATTTATACTTCTAGACGTAAAGGTTACGTTTAAAATCTACCATTTATAGCATTAAATTCTTCATTCTGCAATTTCCCTTAACTTCATTGAATATGAACGGAAATTTGATGACCACAAGTTCAAGTCTTTTCTTGCCCATTATCTCCCAAAAAAAATTAAAAAATTTTGTACTTACTTCATTTGTTTAACAATCGTACTTTTACCCGACTCACCAGCACCTGCAAGAATACAGAAAGAAATGTGAAAAATAGCGGAAAATCGTCAAAAGATCAAATCATCTTGCTTCCGTTCATTTGATTTGACGAATAACACCACTGAACAGATAAAAAAAACATTTAAAACGCTCGTACAAATTAATCGGGATACTTTTAACAAAAACGATTGTGAAATATTTCTTTTTATTTGCAGTCAAAGGTGCGGTAGGTGGGAAATTTTCCTATCGAACACGGATGTAATGAGGGTTAGCTTGAACCAGGGGCGGCCATATCTGCCGGGCACCGATTCCCTTTAATTCATTTGCACAGCTCCAACCGTATCTATCGCTTCCATATCTGTTTATTAGCAATGTAGATAAAGTGATGATGATTTTTCACTCTAAACAAATCTGTAAAATGCGTGTATTCAATCTGAAAAGTAGTAAATTGTCGATCGGTGAGATGATTTGAATTGATCCACCGGTACAAATGGCGGCCATCAGAGCAGAAGAGGGGCGAGGCGAGGGTTATTTAGAATTTTTTTCCCATGAATCGGTCGCGTTTTTCGAGTGTTTTATAAAGGAAATTTCTTGTAGACTCACCCAATAGTAAAAGTTTGATATCTTTAGCCGCCTGAATTCCATCTTCTTTAAGATTTTTCTCAATCTGTTTACTCCTAGCTAATGCGGCTCTTTCCTCGGCACTCATGGCACACCCCATGTTGGCTGCAGATTACACCTCCACTCGTCGATCTGCCTGCCAACGACGAATCTAACTTCCGGACTGGCCGCCGTCCTTAGGCCGCGTGCCTACCTCCCGACGTATCCTTGGGAGGCCGAAGATTTGGCAATTGCTGATAAAAAGACGCGCACCTGCTTTTCAGAAAGCGGCAGCAGAGAGGAGAGCGCCTATGCTAATGATTCCCAGCATCATCTAAAGTAACCAACCAGCGGTTGAGCTTTTGATGACGTCATTGGGCGTCATGCGGCTGCCCTCGGTTGCCGTCCTCGTTATCAATGCAGTTTAATTTTACAGTTTTCTAGTTACATCACTTTTTTCACTGCCAAGTAATACTAAATACTTTATAAATCATTAAAATTTACTACTTTTTCAATTCTGTGCAAAATTTTACTTTTTACTAAAATAAAGTTTTTTCCTCCAAGTTAGACGTTTTGTTTTAAAATTAAAATATGCCTTTTTAGAGTCTTGAATGTTATCAAACCTTCATATACACAATTATATTTCAAAGTTGTTGTTATGAGTAAAAGTAAACAAAAAATGACTAGCAATTGATATGAAATCGTTTAATTTCAATTTAAATTAATTTATAGAATGACAATTTCAAGAATGACATTTCATTTGATGCGATTTGGAATGCTTGACCAACTCCTGTGATTTACTCTCCATACACGTGTCTAGCAACATCGACACCAGATTAATCAAATTTAAATTTCTAATCATTGATTTCTAAAGATGTTTACTTTATTAGTGAATTATATTTATGTAAAAATAAACTAGTTCAATTTGGTTTGGGGGTTTCATTAATGCGTTAGCCATAAGCCATTAGAAATGCAATTACTTGAGCTGAAACTGGTGTTTACCAGAGTTTTTACTCTTTACGACTATGTAAATGTTACATCTGCAAAAAAATAAATAAATAAAAAAAGTAGGCTAGCAATTCCTTTACTTACTAGAAACAAAAAGTTCATTAAGTCAGTTTTTTAATTTTGAAACTGCCATGTAATGCAAAAACATGTTAAAATGAGGGAGTTATGAGGAAAAGCTGGCAGCGTGTATGTCTGATAAACAGCAAAGCAATTTCTCGACTTTTCCTTTTATGTTTGGGCTGTTTTGAATGTGTATGACTTGATATGTCAATTCTAAGTGGGTTTTATTAGGAGATTTTACGTTCTGATATGATGTTAGGACACCTGTGGAATAAACAAATAAAAAAATCATATTTTATTATTTATTGTGCTCAATAGCTCGAACAAATTTTATAGTTGTGAAAATTTTTGTACGTTTTTGAAACTTTTTTGTTATTTATGTAAGTACTTTTTTTTAAAAAAAATTATATGAATTAACAAATGAAAAAATAAAAGTTTTTCTTTTACGTATACACAAAACTTTCTGCTTGTTTAAGTGCCTTTGGCTGGAGAGACGTTATGTTCAGCTGGGAATGGGTATTGATTTGCTGAGGCACGAGTAACTTCTCTTGCACTATTAGTCAGCTTATGACTCATTTCATATTGAGATCATCTGACCCTACATTGTTATTTTCGGTTGTTAATTTGAAAAAAATAAAGTCTCGCATTGTGTGTTTACGAAATTAATTACAATTCATAATTTAAACTTTAGTTACCAGATGGCAGTATGGTCCAGAGCCATTCTCTGGTTATTGCGCGATATCCAATCAGCGCGATAGGCGTAGCTCTCTGAGTATTTCGACATGCCGATCCATTTTCCAAAAATTGATCTCTTTTGTTTTTTTGCTTTTCATATATTAAAAATCAAAAATGTGTAGTTATTAAAGTTGTTAACTAAGCTATAATTCTTTGAAATACTTTTCCGGAACTTCCTAGTTAGTGTCTCAGTAAAATTAGAAATAAAATTCTTTTCCACTATTTCAAGCAGGTCTTACATCAAATGAAATGAACGAAAAGAGTTTTCATTCCATTTAATGCGATGTTTTTGTAGTATTTTACTCACTTATTTAACGCTTAATAATAATTTAAAGCGAAACATTTACACTATAAATACCTGATTTAGCACAGATCGTCACAGGGCGAGCATAGCTCACTGGGTACTTCGCTAAACCAGAATTTCCTCTTTGGTGGGTTCTCACCCAAAACCGTCCCATGAGCGCGGTCTCGCTTTTTTTGTAAACTCTACTCACATTTTACTACTTTACGTTTATAATAGAACATATACTCACATAACCTTTTGGAAATTTTTATTTTCCTTAATTCCAAATTTACTGGCGAAATGTGAGAAACCCAGGTTCGATACTCGGTTGGGAAAATTTTTTTTCATTCTCTTTTATACTTTTTTAAGTGTTATTTAATCATTGATGTCTAAATTAAAATTTCTCATTTTTTTTACTGCATCTAGTGAATAAACAAAATTAAATTTCATAAAAACCTGATTCAGCTCCCTACGTCACGAAGGCAAGCATAGCTCACTGGGTACTTCGCACTTTGCAAAACCTAACCTAAACAGTCCCGTGAGCGCAGTCTTGCTTTTTTGTAAACTCTACCCTCACTATTACCACTTTGTTTTTCATAAACCATACTGATAGCATTTTGGAAATTTTTATTTTCCTTTATTCCAAATGTACTGGCGAAATGTGCGAAACCCAGGTTCGATACTCGATTGGGCAAATTTTTTTCCATTCTCTTTTATAGTTTTTCAAGCGTTATTTAAATTATTGATGTTTAAAATAAAATTTCTCATCGTTTTACTTTTTTTTTAGTGTATCTATTGAATAAACAAAATTAAATTTCCAATATTTATTCATGTAATTTCACAAAAGTTATCTTCCATTTGTCTCTACAAACTAATCATCTTATGTACATCCCTTTTTATAAACATTAAATTACAAAGATAATTCAATGATTTTACTTAAACGTTTATGAACCATTGTTGTATAGTCCTTACTCCGTTTCACTTTTTCATTTAAACACCTGCAAAACGGAATTTCACTGTATTTTCAAAATATAACCTGTTACAGCTTCAAACATAAGGAAGACAGTCTTTTATCACTGTATGTATTGCCATTCCAGTGTTTTCCTTAAAATATAACGCAATAAAAAGCATACAAGTAATAGTCATTCAAGAAAAAAAAAATAAAACTTCACTCAAAATATACAAAATAACAGAATTTTTATAAATCTATGTCGATATTAACATGTTAGTTTGATAACTCATTTGATGTGCGAATATAAACGTCTTTTTTTTTAACCCTAAAAAGAATTTTAAATTATCCATAATCAATTTTTTTTTAAAAATTTATAAAACCTTAACTATACATAATTCAAAATTCATATCTCTATTAGCTGATCTTGGTTGGACTACGTTTACTAATATCCTGATTATACATGTGATGTTTCAAAGTGATTTTGTTAATTCCTACCAAGTTCCAGTTTAAGTTATAGGTGAGAACAGTAGGCAAAAATTTATTACAATAACTTAAAATTAAAAAAAATTCACAACCAAGACAGCTTCCTCATGATATTAAAGCAAATGTGGTTCACTCTTGTGCAAAGCCTTCCGTCTCTTCGATGGCGTATGTTAGTTTTTCAACGAGCTGTTCGTAGCTTTTGTACGGTGGTAAATCGAGTCTATTGAAACATGTGTGACTGCGGGGCAACCAGGTTTCTTTGCCCACTTTTTCAATACAAAATCGTTGCGGCCCATTGCTCCCTGGAATATGCAAATTAAAGTATATATTTGGTTTAGTTCATTCCATTTTTTTTTCTTTACCCATTAATTCTGCGAATCCACCAACTGGAACTCTGCAAGTTCCCGTCACAAATTGCAACAGCCTAGCCCGTTTCTCGTTATCCATTTCTTTAGCAAACTGTAATTAAAGTTGCATTTGTAAATTTGTAAAAGCTTAATTGATATTCGATTTACCTGCCAAAACCACTGAATTTGTTTGCTTGTCCGAGTGTAATGACGATAAATGGTATTTCTTTGCCAATCATTGATATCAATTTCTTGCATACCACATAACATGAGCTATAAGAATATTAGTTTTAATTCAATATTAAATTTAATTATTAGTTATATTATTACCTCGAGTTCCCGTTCGTCAAAATATTGCAGCCACTCTAGAGGAACTACTTCATTAAACCCATCAAGGAAGGCTTTCGTTTGTTCTTCAACGCCACGTGAAAACCTCCACTCGGTCATTAATCTAAATTGAATAACCAAAGCAATCAGTTTCCATTTAGTTGAAATTATTTAAAAAATATACCGAATGTATTCTTCTTTATTCTCCTCTGACACTTGTATTTCTCCTCCTCCCGCTTTTAGCTCATGAGAGGTAATCTGTCCCAAAACTTCAAAGTCTACACTGAAATAAAGCTCTAAGCCAAACTCTTCGATATTGTTTTCTCTATAAAATTATACAATTTTAATATTTTCTTTTTAAATAGAAGAAATGTAACAACGTACTTGATCCAGACGAGTGAATTATAAAATTCTGGATCGATTGATTCAATGTCCTTCATCGTTAACTTTTTGTTCAACATCCTTTTATAGAAAGGCAGTGTGAAACCACTGTATAAGAACTTGCCATGGTACAATGCCTAAAACAAACAATTTTTAATGCTTCAAAGACAAGCAGCTTAAATTAACTACCATAGCAATGAATCGACCAATAAACCGAAAATAGAGCAAATGATCGGGATTAACAGACGATGCTGGATTAATTTGCAAACTGTAGTTGTTCTTGTTTGCGTATTCGAATAAACAGTACATAGGATTGAGCACTTCGTGAGATAGAAGAAAAAACCATTCTCTGCAATTAACAAATTAAGTAATAAATTGCTGCCAAACTATCAACCGTATGTATGTACCTAGCCACCCCTCCATAATCCAAGCCTTCTTCGCCTCTGAAAATAATATACAATCTTCTTCGTAATTCATATGATTGTAGGCGCATAATCTAAAGAACAATTAATTATAAGCAAGGTTTATACAATATTCTATAATTAATTACTTGGTTGAAAGAATCTTCGAATAAAGTTTGCCTGGATACACTGATTTTTATATGACTGGGTAGAGCATTGGACTAAAAACAAACAAAAATTATGGTCACAGTGATTTCACAATTTAAGTGCTAAATAATTACATGACATAAATATCTGAATTGCCCCAATTTCCAGCGGAAGCTTCGTTCATACGCAATGGGAATACCGTAAGAACCTTTAGGCCTAAGAAAAAAATTTAATCATTTTTTTTTAACAAAAACGTTTGAGTTATAAATTATACCCTTTGGCGTATCCTGGACGAGGGTCTTGAAAAGTTGTTGTTTTTGTATTATGATCCACGAAATACCGCACACCATCTTGCGTAATTCTCATTTCCCATCCTGCAGGTAGAGGATCTTCTTGCGTGATGCTAATAAAAGTATCAAAAATTACAACTCTCAAATTGTCTACTTGAACAACATTTACCCTTGCGTTCGAGGATCATCCCATTGTGTAGTTCTGTTTTTATGATTAACAAAATATACTCTTCCATTGGGTTCGGTTCTTTTCTCTAATTAATTTCAAAATAAATTATCATTACATAAAATTACAGCAAAAATTCTATGTATAATACCCCATCCTTCTGGAAGTGGGCCTAAAGGATCGTCTTCTTCCACTTGAGATGGATTCTAATGACAGAATAATAGTTTTAATACAAAAAATTAAGGCAATAATTTGAAATCCTTACTACATGATAAAGAAACCTTTGTTGACATTGCTGCATGGCTTGCGTGCGATCTGATTGCCATTGCTGATAATTGCGCATTGTTTCTAGATTAGGCCGCTGCCAAGTGGTCGTCCTTGTGTTATGATCAACATAATAAACCCGACCTCTAGGATCTCTTCTAATTTCCCACCTATTAAATGATTTATTAAAAATGATTCATACACACATCATTTGATTGAAATACCCAGGTGGTAAGGGTTGAGGCCTCTCCCACGTAGTGCTCCGAGTATTATGATCTACATAATAACGTCTGCCAAAAGGATCATATCTCATTTCCCAACTAGAAGACAAAAATTAAAATAACTAAAAAGTAATTTAAATTTTGATTTGTACCCAGGCGGGAGTGCTTCTTCATTTTCCGTAGACGGCTGTGTTGAAGCTTGTGGGCCACCAGCCAGCGCCGCTGTAGCTGCATTTCCCCGTGGTGGCGGTGGGGGAAGTGTATGGTTGGAAGGTCCATTAGCTACGGTAGGTGGCGTTGCAATTGAATTAGTTGTCGATGAGCTCGTGCTTAAATTGCAATTTGGGGTGATAGGAGTAATTGCTATAAAAAAAAATTTAATTATAGAAGTTTTAATAACACGTGAATTAAATTTTACTTGATGAAAGTGTTAAATTCCCAATTGGAGGCAATGGTCTACGCTCAATTCTATTACTTTGGCCTGATTCTTGTGACAAGGCGCTACTTGCAGTTGCATCTAATGAAGAAGCTATGTTGGGTCCGTTTGAGCTAATCCTAACTCGAGGTCGAACACCGAGAAGATTGCTTCCGGAGGCACTGTGGTTTTCCTGAACAACAGCACCATTTGACTGCGTGTTATTGCATTCCACATTATGTGTCGAATCTGAAAAATCATCAAACGATAACAAAATTTCAAAAATTTTCCAAATAAAACTCAACTGTTATTTTCATTGCCTTCAGTAGGAGATCGTGGGGGAAATGTATTCATATCAATTTTCATCCCATCCAAAACGACCAACAATTCTCCTGCTCCTGAACGGGAATTATTCCCTTTATTATCGTTAGCCAGCTCCAACAGCAGGTGTAAATTTTCCACTATTTACAAAATTAATTAATTAATTAGCAATTCCCTTTGAATTTCAACTGTAATTACATTTTCCTTCATGTTTATTTAAGATATTATGTAAATCTAAATTTTCTTGGCCTATTAACACATCTTTTTTTAAAGCGCTATGATCATATATTTTAAAATGGATTTTTGAATATGGTGTAACAAGCCTAGAAAAGAAGAAAAATATATTAGTTTAAGTAAATTAATTTGTAATCTTTATATCCTACACTGTGAACCGATCGTTCCATTTAGGAGTGCTTTTATTTTTGATATACTCAGTTTTCCTCGGCGCCTGTCCATCTACGCTGATTTCGACGTACGGATCAGGTTTAAAAAATCCACTGTGGCTGTTTAATTTCGCTGACTCAACTTTTTTAATGTAAAATTATATGAAATCAATTAATACAGCTGAAACCAAAGAAAATTACCTGTTACACTAAGTTGAAAAAAGCTACTCGAAGTTCCAACATCTGTCATTTCTCAATTGAACCAAATCTACAAATAGAAAACAAATATTAACTTCTAACGGTTAAAAATAACGTAATTTCTTACATCTTACCCTCTGACCCGAGGAAAGTAAAAAGGCAACAAAAAGCGCTGAAAACGTTGCAAAATTTCACATCATTTTATTCGGAGTCCAAACGAAGAGTCTAAAATACACAAATGCTGAATCATGAAACATATCTATTAAATCACCACCTAAAATTAATTACATCTTTTTTACGTTTTCACTATCAGCGTACAAAAGTTGTAATTAAATAAAATATTTTACATTAGACAATTTTTTGGTGGTGCGCAACTCGTCCAACACAAGTTCAGACTCGTGATTAGATAATTAGAGCAAATTATAAAAGTATCAGAAATGGATTAAAGAATAAAAAGTTTGTGGAACTGGGTGAAATTTAATGTGGATACTTATCGGTTCGTAATTATTTCTGAGGGTGGGTTTTTGCTTCCTGCTTACATTTGATAACGGCTCGTTATAAATTGAGATCTGTTTTACCCCGTTTAGTTACGTAAACGGGGATTTTCGATTGTGTATAGCTTTAATCTGTTAAGTTTCTACTTGCCTAGCAGTTGTATATGTTATAAAAATGATGTGGTAATTAAAATTGACAACAAGTCTGATGTCAACACCAGTCGCAGGTAAACTTCGTAGCTCCTATAACGTCAACCTCCATCACTCGTCACGTGATTCGGGAGGATAATCACGCAGCATTACGTCAGATGCTTAGAAAGTTGTTTGTTAGCTAAAAAAAAGTGGGTTTTAATTTGATTTAAGAATTATTGTTTGTTTTAAAAATATAGCGGCGTGGTTATTTAGTGAAGGCGGGATGTTTTATATGCAAGAGCGGTTTCGATTACACCGTGGTTTCGATTACTAATTGTCGCCTTTTCATGACGATAGGTAAAAAGTTAAGCAAGAATGAAAGACAATTAAGATATATAACGGACATGCATTAAATTTTGAACCATTCTGTTTCAAATTCTGAAAGATTTTAATGAAGTATAAAAAACTACTCGTTTATGTATTTTACAAGTTTAATATACAAATGTTAAGTTTATGTTTTCTTTTTTTCGTGTTTTTGAAAATCAATTTTCAGAGCGAAGAGTTTTGTCCCTGTCACATCTCGGTTGACCTTCATCCAACTAACGCATGCGCAATACACATAGGGACATAGAATCTATTCGGTTGGTGTCAAATTGCCAAGATTGATTGGGATCGATCCAGTAAAGCACTCACATAATACGCAAGCTTGATGACATCATATTTACGTCATTACTTTAAACTTGACGTCATTGCGCATGCGCAGTACTAAAGAGCTGTTTAGGGGTGATCTTATCGAGTCTGGATAACTGGCAAACTGAGGATGTCGTAGATTAACTGCGCATGCCCTAATTCTGATGGTTTAAGAAATTTCATTGGTCGATCTATTTAGCGCCAATTTACAAAATTGATAGTTGATTATAGCACATAAATTTCTCATTTCATCATTCAAAATTTATATTTCCATAATAAAGTGATGAAAAAATGCCGAAAGGGATAAAATAAATCTAGACCTATTCTTTCATATGTTTTATAATTATTAATGTTTACACTTTAATAAAAAAAATTAAGCTTTTTTTTTCTAAAAAAAACTTAATTAACATTCATGTTTTGTAAAATGTGGTGACCTTCAAATCTTAACAAAGCGAAAAATAATTTATATGTATTTAAATGTACAATGTGACGCACATAATGCATGTCCGTCCTTAGCCATCTAGTGTCGAAATAATGAACAAACGTTAGGGTTATTTACCAAGCCACATGTTTCAGTGCAGGTGCAAGTGATGGAATCCAAATACAGTCATGTCGACCATCTAATTGTAGATTCCTCCGCTTTTCTGAAAAACATCCAACTTCAGGTAAGAAGCTTTTCAAAGAAATACAGTCTTTAATAACAAACTTGTATTTATAGACCAAAGGCAAAAATATTTACACTATATCTGAGGTAATCAATGAAATTAAAGATAAAGCAACAAGAGAGAGACTTCAGGTTTTACCTTACGAACTAATATTAAGAGATCCGTTACCAGAATGTTCTCAATTAGGTAAATGCCATGTCGAAAAAGTTATGCTGGGCTTAACACTTACTTTTTCTATACAGTGGCAGAATTTTCGAAGCAAACGGGCGATTATCCTTCATTATCATTAACAGACTTGAAATTACTTTCCCTCACGTATCAGTTAACGAAAGATTTTGTAGGAACGGAGCATCTTAGAAAATCTCCGGAGAAAGCAAAGTTGGTTTCTGGACGACAGAAACAAGAAGTTGTTGGTTTTTGTGCCCCGACTAAAGTATATTTTAGAGTTTTCTCATTGGGCTTTTAATAAAATATTTTTAAATAGGATTGCGAAGATGATGAAAATGACGACGAAGGTTGGATCACTCCATCCAATATAGATAGTTTAAATAATAAGAAAAATGTGTCGTTGGTTAATGATTCCGGGCCGACAGTTGCATGTATGACGGCTGATTTTGCAATGCAGGTGATTAAATTAAACTTTAATAATAGTAAAGTTTTAATTTTTTACGAATTACGTTTTAGAATGTGATATTGCAAATGGGAATGCATTTGGTATCGATGGATGGATTTAGAATAAGAGAAAGTAAAACGTTCATTTTGCGTTGCTTCGCTTGTTTCAAGTAAACAAATAGCTACTACGTATTACATTACTAGTTGATTAAATTTATTATCTATAGATCAACGACTATAATGTCCAAAACATTTTGTCCACACTGTGGCAACAAAACGTTAAAACGCGTTGCCGTTGCCGTTGATGAGAATGGCGAAGAGACATGTTTCATTTCTCGACGACCCATTAATCACAGAGGGACTAAATTCAGTCTACCAACGCCCGCTGGTGGAAAACACACCGTGCAGCCAATTTTAAGTGAAGATCAACGTATTCCCCAACAGCGGCAATCTAATATGAGCAGACAGAAATTAGACGCTCTCTCACCTGATTACTTAGCAAGTAATTCCGATCTGCTTTGGGAACAGTAGACAGGATTTAATAATTTTATTGTTTTGTAGGCGTGTCACCGTTCGCTATTAAGGACGTTTACAGCAGAGCTGCTCACACAAAAACTACTTCGCGTTACTACGACAAGAAAAATCCAAATCAAGTGTCAAAATCTAGTGGAAATAAAAAACGAAAATAAAAATATTGATGAACTAAAAATGACAATCATTTGTGTTTATTAGACATTTTTAATCATAATTTACAATATTTTTGGGGTTTTTATTTAACTTTTTTATTTTTTTTTCTTTTTTACAAATACACAGGGCTAATTTACATTTTCAAGTGCTTAGTCATGAGCAAAGCATGTTTAAACGGCCTACAGAAATTCCATCAGATGTCACAGGATTAAAACGAACGTGTTAAATAAATAGCCAATTTCATAAAAATTCATCTAAGACTATCAATGAGTTGGAATAAAAAAATTTTTTTTGTTTAGAACCTGTAACTTGAAAAACAGTTAAGTCAGGTTAATGTCAGTCGTTAACTAATAAAAAGTCAAAACTACAAAAAAAGTTAAAAGAAAACAAACATTTGGAACGGAAAAATATATTAGCTGTATGCAACGTTTTAAATTTGAATAAACCAATTCTATGTACAATAAGTTCGTCGTAAGAGGATCCTCATAGAGGAAATGTCCAAAAATTTAATGCAAAAATGCCTGAAACTTCCTATATAGAATTTTTAAAATCATATGACGAACTTGGTACACTAAAAAAATTTTTCATCTTTTTGCTAAAAATGTTGAAAATTTAAAATGCAGCTAAAGAGAATCATCAAAGGCACAATTTCATTGCATCACTCACTATTTTGTCTCATGTACATGATCGATTTTTCAGGAGGCAGGTTGCCGCATAAACTACGAAACCAGCCAATTTCTCTTTTATACGCAAAACAATCCTAAATTTGTCAAAAAAACATTGCAAATGAATGGCGTTACTCTCTGAAACTTTCTTAATAAATCACCCTCTTTCTCGGTTTACCAAAATTAAATACTAAAACTGCCACAGCAAGTAACTTAACACCAAAGCCCAACAACATTCAAAGAAAAGGAAAAATAAACTTCAATCAGCGCTTTCACTCGATCTGTTCGTTGTTGGTGTATAATTTAGCCTGAACTGACCTAGAAAAAATATGAAACAAAGTTTAAATTATACTCAAACACACTCGTTACAAACAGCTAACCAGGTTTGGTTATCTCTTCCATTGTGGCTTCTTTACATTCCAAACCTATGTGTCCCACAATACCGCAGTTGTAACAGGAGACAGACTTGGCTTTGGGCACTACATGTGCACTTGATGCGTAGCTGCTGTGAAAGGCCATGTTCGGATTGTGTGGTGGAAGAAAACCTTGAGCTGGAACACGAGTCGAATGTTGAGATCCATTCTGCTGAAGCATCGAGAACTGAGTGCCCGAATAAACCAACTCTGGACTGACGCCGTTTGGAATATGCGGCGGCGGTGGAGCTGGCATCGGATTGGCATTAAAATGAAAATTCGGCGGTGGAATTGAAGTGGGCGCCATGAAGTTGTTGGTATTGTGTGATTGCAAGTACTGCGGATATTGGTAAACGCTATTAACCGGCACCGAGGACAGGAAATTAGTGGAAAAAGCGCTTCCACCCCCAGTACTACCGCCACCTCCGCCTGCGTGGTTGCACGAACAGCCACAAGTGTTGGTGGGCGGAAGAACGGTGTGTGCTAACTGCGGTATGTTCGATGGACAAGTGTTTGCTTGAAGAAATGCAGGAGTGGCACATGTTACAGCTGGGGCGCCTGGACTAGGAGCTAAATTAGGGTAAGAAATAGGGGTAGTGGAATATGGCATCGCGTGAACGGAATCTGTACCGGTACCGTGACTCATGCCCATGTGAAGCGTGCTCAACTTGTTGTCATCGCTGTGTTGAGAGTAAATGCTCTTGCTTAAAGGCCGACTGCTTGTATTGGTCAAATGGCGAGTGGCGCTTGTGACTAGAGAAGGCGACAACGGAGTGTTACAAGTTCTGTAGCATAGCATTTCTTGTTGCGGAGCTTGCGTCGTTGCTACACTTTGAGTTGCAGCCGTCAAAGAAGCGGAACTACCACCGGAAGCAGTACCTTCCCAACGGACTGGCAAATTGGGCGGTGTTGTAGGCACTTCACAACTCGCTTTCGGTACAATTTTCAGCGCTGGAGGGCTCGATGATGGCGCGGGATTCGTTGGTAAACGCGGCTTTGCGAACGAATTGCTAGTAATCGAATTGTTCGACGAGACCGGAACTATGTCGGGCATCACTGGTTTCACTGGTGGCGGAGTGTTTGTTAGGTGTGACACTTGGTCTGGACTATGCAATTTTAGCGAGAGGTGTGGCCGCATTGAAATTCCTTTTAAGGTACAGACGCCTTCTCCAAGTTCGGATGAGCGCACTTCTCCTTCCTTATCTGCAAAATTTATCAAATAAACATTAATTGTACGTGGTAAAGTTTCGTCATTTAATAACCTTTATCAATTTCCTCAGAACACGAACTGTCGTAGTTATTTCTGTTGTCTTGCAGCGGGCTTCCGGGAGGACTAGAATACTCGGAGCAGGAAGGCGAACTGCCAGCACTTGCCAAGTGCGTTAATGGATGGTTTTGCTGTTGCAGATGAGGTAAGATAATGGTAGTGTAAGGGTTATAGTTAACCATTCCTGGAGCATTAACCATATCGGTAGGTGAGACGACGAGGCCACTTGGTAGGACTTGCGCCGACGGTGGTTGATTGATGCTATCTATTCTGTGGGTGGAACCTGTTGGGGTGATGTACACCTGAAATAATACACAACCATTTCGTCACTCTATTAAATTAAGTACTTTCATTGACTGACGAGAAAATTGAAGGTTGTGTACAACTGCGGGTGTGAGATCCGTTGAGTTGCTGGTCACCGTCGGCACGTAGGCGGCACTTGGTTGGGCACAGGTAAGCGTCAGCATGGAAAATCCGCCGTTCCCGTTACTCTCTTCACCGCTTCGCACGTTTAGACCGTTCATCGGGTGGATCCTGATATTAAAAAATCAAATTTTAAGACTTTTTTTTTCACCAAACTTGATTTGTAAAATATACCTCAGCATCTCCAGTTTTTTACGCAGATGCGTAATCGCATCTACTGGTAAGCCCTCTTTGACGAGTTCATCGTCACTTAAAGTGCGTAACTATAATTGAAAAATTGGTAAAATCAAGTGAGAAAATTTAAGTCAATTTGTATTATACCTCGTCAATGGTATAACTATTGAGTCGTCCCTTATATTTGCGTAGCTTGTCTTGCGATAGAATTTGCTTCAGGCCAATATTTTCAGTATTTTCCACATTCCGTGGGATCCACGGTGATGCCGATCTGCTGTTTACAACAGACTGCGACGGACTTGCGAACGGGGAAGAAATCGGAGATGAATGAGGCGATATTACTGGAGTTGAGCAAGGAGCCGGATACGGGGCACTAATAACAACAATTTTTTTAATTTTTCATTATTATACAAAACAAATTTCCACCATCTTACTTATAACGATTTGTCATTGCTGATTTGTTATTTGCATCTCTAGTGGGCGCAGTTTGTAACTTTGTTTTATTTGAATCTCCTGTTAATTTTAAATAAAATTAGATTCAAAAATTTATTTCATTATTGAAAGTAGTTAACCTTGATTTACTGCTCCGCTGTGATCGATTTGCGAATTGTAAATAGTCATAGATTTCACCCGTCCTAAATCCGTTGATGCGTCATCTGTAAACAATTGTATTAGAGTTTGTGCAATTTGGAATTTTCGTGATTATTATTACCCTTTGGCGGTCTTTGATTTGGTCCATTGGGAAGTTGCTGTTGCTGTACCGGCATTCGTAACGAAGGTACCATTAATCCTTGACTAGAAGTTGCATTTGACGTAAAATTCGACCATTGAAACATCTGTGATACATTTTGCCCTTGGAAAAAATTGACGATACATTCGTACCCAGTTAACTGGGGTAACAATTTAGTTAAACTACGAAGAAACTCGCTAATTTTCTTTATCATATCGTCCAAAATTTCATCAGTTTTATTTCCTGGTTTCACAGCTTTGGCAGGAAAAAGAAATCATTAATAATGTCTACAAATAAAATGTAAAAATAGCCTACTAGGCAAGAGAGGAATGTTCATTTCATTTGATTGTAGCTTAGGATCTGCGTTGCACGTTTTATTTAACTTTATCAAAAACAATGAAAATTATTCGATTAAATAAAATATTTAAAATTTTTAAAACTTACAAAATGACTGAAATCATATAATTCTTGATATGTCTTAAGAACTTCAGTCGTTTCACCAGTTAACCAGGAAACCTGTTTTAACATCTCAATGTTAACAACAAATCAATTTAAAAAAAAAAAATTAAATACCTGTAATTTAAATTCCATTTTCTTATCAGTTTTCTTCACCCTCGGACATTTTATCAACTCTATACTTTTCACGTAGGTACCTAATAAAAACACAATTATTAATTAACATAAATAATAATAAAAATAATGAACTCAAACCATTTAAATTTGGCGTACCACTTGGATACACATGCGAATAAACTGGAGTGTATTTAAAATTAACCGGTTCCGATGCACAGCCAGAACTTTCCTTGCCGCAATGTTCGCTATTTTGAGCCTAAAATGTAAAAAAAATTAATAAATACATAAAAAGATAATGAAAATATAAATTTAAAAAAGTGCGGCTGGCGAGCGGAGAAGCCAGCCATTTTGAATTGTGGAATGATCGCTAGTTTTAGGCCTATTGTGCGCTTTTCATTACCTTTGGTTGCAGTTCAAGTAAGATTCGCCTCATGTCGTTCAGCTGGGTTCCTACCACAGATTTTTGATCGAACGTAAAAGCAGGATGGTATAAAGCCATGGTAAAAAGAAGGAGCATTTCGTCAATAATCTTATGATCGGGCGACTTGGTCATTTTTGCGTAGTCGGTTAAAATATTGAAAATAATATTTGAACACACATGATTAGAGGAGTCGAGTAGAGCGAGAGAAACGATTAATTTGCTCCTCGTTATATCCTCGTTTAAATCAGTCAATTTGGATAGTTCTGCCATGTTGTTAGCTCTGTTTTCAGCTTCTCGCAGATAATGAAAGTCTTTTTTGCCCAAATCTTCCACACATGTTCCGAAAAATCGCAACTCAAACGGCAAACACATATTTAACAAGCCACACATTACATCCAACCTTTTAAAACCGCTCAATTCCTTAAACCACGAAAATACTTCTTCTTGGCACACCATGGCACGTTTGATATTATAAAACCAATCCGAAAAGGATTTAATCACAAATTGGGACCAAAGAGAGACGCCATCTCAATAGCATTGCGCCTCGACCTCAACTCTCGGACTAGCTCTTGCCTACAACTCTCGTTAGAGGGCAGCACTTGCCGGGGGTTACAATTATGTTTACATTGCTTTTATAATAATATATATAGCTAGTTGTCTATTATCAAAATTTTCAAAATAATATTATTTTTATTCTTTGCACTTTTTTACTAAGAAGATCGTTTATACTCATTCCAAAAAATTTCTGTTTTTAAAATTTAAAATTTGATAAGTGTAATTAATACTATAATAATTTTTAGGATGCAGAAATTTATGTTTATGTAAAATCATTTTATGAAAAAAATTAAAAGTTTGAGTTAATATAAGTACTACGCATGCGCAAATTGCACATTGGCGTGTCGTGATGTGGGTTTACTTGGAAGTATTTGTTTTTATATAACTTTTGAATGACAGTAAAATTTTATTTTTATAGACTGTGAATACTCAGGGTTTATTCGTCCGTTCGGCTGTTTTAAATTGGAAATGGAGTGCTGTGTATTAAAAAGTGAAAACGATTCCCTTGAAAATATCATTTTAAAAGACGGGAAAACGCTAACGATCGGACGGGGACCACTAACGAAGATTAAAGACGGCAAATGTTCTCGAAATCAACGTATTTAACTGTAAATGAAGATAAAATTGGTATTAACCCCACTTTATTGTTTTAGTTGAAATAACAGTTGATCTCAAGTCAGAAAATTTACAAGTGAGACAAATAGGACCAAACCCGTGCAGTTTAGACGGCAAATTATTATATCAGAATGAAACTGGAATCTTGAAAAATGGTCAGACACTTCATATTTTAAGAAATGAATACCGATACACCGTGGAATTCGTAAGAAACGACACAACAAGTGTTAAAATTGAAAAGCAAAACGGAAAACGTTTGTTAGACGATTCTGAGAATGAGAAGAGAAAAATACAAAAAACCTGCCCATCTCCAAGTAATAAAATTTACACTTTTTGAACTTACATATTAAATATTTTTCATAGTTGATGATGAAGAAGAAGAAAAAAGAGTGAAATCAATTGAGAAAATGTTAACTGAGATGAAAAAAAATCATCAACCAACTCTGATGCATTTTACAACTCGCAATAAAAGTTGTGATACATCAATTTCAATTTCAAGTTCCAATCCAATGAAACGTGCAGCTAAATCTGAATGGTTAGAACCAAACCAAAATCTTCTTGTTTACACCAGTAAAGATGTTCCTAGTTCAGAAAATGTAAACCAATTTAAATTGTTAGTAATTAAACCAATTATATTATATAAACTATTTCAGGTGGCAGGTTTTGATTTAGATGGAACAATTATTTGTACAAAATCGGGCAAAGTTTTCCCTAAGGATTTTGATGACTGGAAGTAAGTATAAAAATAACAACACAATAAATTTGAACCGTTAAAGCTAAATTTATCTGTTAGAATTTTGTGTCCCGAAGTTAAATCGAAATTGAAGAGGCTAAACGAAAACAATTCCAAAATAGTATTTTTTACTAATCAAAAAAGTTTGGCACACTTCAAGGGTAATATCAATTTATTTAAACAAAAGGTGGAAAATATTCTCAAAGAATTACAAATTCCTATACAAGTAAACTCAATTTCTTCAAATATTAAAACCCTGCAATACATTCATATAAAATATTTTAGGTATTTGTTTCTGTTGGAAATGGGATTTATCGGAAACCAGCTTTGGGCATGTGGGACTACCTCCAAGAGAAAGTGAGATTTCCTGTATTTGATCAGTGTAATCACATCATATGTATGCAGAACTAATTGAATCACTCATTTAGTGTGTAAAAATTAAATAAATCATTTTAAATGTTGACCTAATTTTTCTTAAGGAAGTAATTTAAATGATTTATTTGATCATGTTATTTTCTGATATATTTAGGCTAACGACAATGTTGCAATAGACATGGGAAATTCGTTTTATGTTGGTGATGCTGCAGGAAGAGAAGCCAAATGGGCGTTGGGAAAGAAAAAAGATTTTTCTGCTAGCGACAGATTAGTACTACAACCTGAAATTAATAATTTTTCTTATTGTCAATAAATTATTTTTCGTCATCAGTTTGCAATAAACGCGGGACTCAAGTTTTATACTCCAGAAGAATATTTTTTAGCTTGGAATACTGCGAAATTTAAATTGCCCGATTTTGATCCTGTAAGTTTTGTGTAATTTTTAATACACGTCAATTGATTTTGGTTTATTATGGTTACAGAGGTTGGTGAATAGCACAACCGTGTGTGATACCAACATAGTCGCAGCTGAAAAAGAATTGGTAGTCATTGTAGGCTTCCCGGCTTGTAAGAAACTATAATAATTTATTTTATCGATTTTAATACCCTTTTCTATAACAGCTGGGAAAAGTTTTTTTGCTAAAAAACATTTGGTTAGTAACGGATACGTTCACGTAAATAGGGTAAATAAAATTGATACTTGATTTGGGGCATTCTCGATGATTTGTAAGGTAAAAAAGTTTAATTTTGCATTATTATTTTTTAAAGGATACATTAAAAACATGGCAAAAATGTGTCTCCGTTTGCAGAAGTTCACTGACCCAAGGAAAGAGTGTTGTTGTTGATAACACAAACCCAGATGTGGAATCAAGACACAGGCAAATTCATTTCTCATTTACTCTACGACTTGATTTGTAATATTTCAATCGTTCCAGGTTCATTAAAGTAGCTAAGGAATTCAATGTGCTGTGTCGCTGTTTGTGGCTCGACATCAGTTTGGAACATGCAAAACACAACAACCGAGTCAGTTCATTAAAATAAATTCTATCATTTATTTTATTTGTAAATTAACTTGGAATAATTACAGTTCAGGCAACTGACATCATCAAATGACGAAGTTCATGCCAATGTCAACGATATAACCCTTCATACTTACAAGTAACCCAGATTAATTTAATATTATTACATTTTTTAATTTACATTTCTTTGAATAGGAATAAATTTCAGCCGCCCACTAGTAAAGAAGGTTTCAGCAGTGTAACAAAAATTAATTTTGTACCTAGTTTTACGGACACTAGCCAGCAAAAACTCTATCATATGTTTTTACTGTAAGTTTCGGTGTAATACTTATAGAAAATACAATTTAACGTTTCATCATAGCCTCTGCTATTTTCTTCTGCAACAATGCGTTATAATCAGTCACTTGTTTGTTCACTGTTTTAACAAGTGTTTTGTAATCCGTCTCGGCTAAACGACTCGCAATGAATTCTTTGATAGCAAAATTTGTTTGCTCCACATGTTGCCATTTGCGTTCCAAATTGGTCAATTGAGTGTGTGTTTCATTTTCACTCAGCTGAACCTGAAGTCAATTAATCAAATAAACTAATAAATTATCTTAAAAGTATAAGTATCTTAAAAAATATACTTTTAAAGAATCATATTGAGTTTGCTCTTCTTGCAACACCTGACGAACGTATTCTTTTTGCTTTGCCAGTTGAGTTCTTTCTTCTGTCAACGTTCGGCGCTTTTCTTCCGACGATGATTTCAATTTGTCAATGTTGTTATACAAAAAAATTTCATCTTCCATCGTTTTCATTTTTTTCTCCAAACCCAACATTTCATTTTTAATTTTCTCTTCCAATTGCTCAATCTAGAAAACAGTTAATATTTATTTTGAACGGAAAAGTTATTTTCCTACCTTCTGCAAATCCATAGTGACTCTTTGCTGCTCGTAGGATAATGATGAAGCTGTTGACTTTGATTTCTCCATTTCGTTTTCTTTAAAACTGAGGAATCCCTTTCAGAATTAAATATTAGAAAGGATTTGTGTGTTACACACCTCAAGTCATCCTTTAGTTGCAATAATTCGTGTTGAGATGGAATGTGATTGAAATGAGAGAGACTCATACTACCATTTTGTAGTAAAGTCACAATCGCTTCTTCTAACTCTTTCTTACGTTTTAATTCAATAGTTTTGTTATCATCAAAAGAATCGAGAAAGTTTGTCATTGATTCATCCTTTTTACGAAGTTCCCTATATTTTTGACTTCGTTCATTTTGATTCTCCTCTAGATCCTTTATAAATAAAAAAAAAATCGCATATTAGAAATATTCTTAAGTGATACATTCTGTGCAGAATTAAATTGCACCTGTTCGATTTGCATTAATTCATCTTTAATTTTAGCAATTCTATCTCGAGTTTCGTTCGTCTTTTTTTCCATAGTGGCTATTTCTTGATTATCTTCTTTCACCTTTAAAGAAATTCTTCAATGTAAACCCCAAATAGTACATATTAAAAAAGACAGACTTGTTGAAGTAAACGTTCTTGCTCTTGTGCTGGTGTTCCTTGAGACTTTTCTTCCTCAATTAAATTCTGTTTTTTCTCGTCCAACTCCCTAATCTTCTCAAACAATTTGACAGCTTCTTGTTTCACCTAAAGTCAACGCATCTTTAAAGACCAGAGTTCAACTCATCTTTATTTCCTTACTTGAGACACTGACACTTCATCTTCCAAGGTTGCAGTTCTAGAATTAATAGCATCAACTTCTTGCTGAAATTTATCCATCTGATCCTGCAGCACTGAATTTATTTGCTTCAACTGCAAATAAGAATCTCTCACTTCAGGCTTCATGGCAGAAACTAATCTTCCTGCCATCCCTTTTTCCTAAAATAAAAATTATTAATAATACTACATTTTATTGAAAAAAATGTCCCAAACCTCTTCAATCTCTTTCTCCAGTATCTGCAATTGAGTTTCTTTTTCCCTTCCTTCAGCAAAAAGAAACTCAACATTTCTAGATTCTTCTTCATTCATTAGTTTTAACTCATTCCATTCCCTCTGAACATCTTCCATATCGGTATTAGTATTCAATTTATCAACCAACATGTTATAATCTCCCAATTCTCCTTGAAGATCATTAATTTCTTGAGCTAATGCCTTAGCTCTTTTATCATAAGTTAAGTAAGTGGATTGCTCTTGGTTTTGTTGATCAACTTCCTTGACAAGTCGGGAGATTTCGTTGTTTAATTCATTCACTTTGGTGCGCAGTAAACCAAGAAAGTATGATCTGTCTTGTACGAGACGTTGGCTTCTCTGCACGGACGTCTTCATTCCACTTAGACCTTGTTGAGTCATTGGTCTGTCGATCACTGTAATTTGAGCTGTGGTCAGTCCGCTGCGGGTGCCGGGACGGGCAGTGCCGAATCTTGCGGTGCTGGGTGGTCGGGTATCGGGGAGTGATAGTAAAGATTTTGCAGGTGCTGCGGTTATGGGGCGGTGGGCAGGAGTTGCATTTCTGCCCGAGGTTTTTGGACGGGAACTCATTTTGGATTTGTGGAGTGGATTCAATGAGAATGTTGATTATGCTATTTGTTTATAAATACCATTTGTGGTTGCTAGGGGACAGGAAAATATTTCATCAGTCGCGACGTCTGGTGAGCATTGTTTAAATTTGTAATATCATATTCCTATTAAAAAATTCTCAAAAAATTGGAAAGCAAGTCAAGATAAGGTTCAGATAATTCACTCAAGACCGTCTGAAGAATTTTGCATAACGTCACAGTTAAATTTCCATATAAACTTTCTGTCAAAATTTTGTAGAATATCATATTTTTTTTGTTTCCTGACACACTTGTTATAAATTAAAATTTAACTGATTTTTTGGACATTTTTAAAGCAAAATTATTTTCATTCAAACTATTTTAGATTTGAAAACAAAAAAAAAAAAAGTTTGAACGAGATGTTGGCTTCTCTGTACACTGTGTCATCTAGTGATCGTTTTTGGAAGGGGAGGCAATGAACTTACTTATGAAAACATTTCCATTATAAATTTTTTAATTTTTTAAAAACCTGATGTATGCTATTTTCTCGGGGAAATTACCACATATTCTAATCATTTTAAAATTTTCTACACATTACAAAAACTTAAAGAATAAACAACTTATGTAACTTATAAAATGACTTTTCATATTCTATTCTTATGCATTTAAAATTTCTTTACATAATAACAAGGCTATAAAAGACAAGAAAACAAAGTTTCGAAAAGAAAAAAAAGGATTAGTTTTTATCGCGATTAATTTACCCTTGATTTGAAGGAAAAAGTAATTTTAGAAGTTTTGAAATTCAGATAAGACACTTGTTTATGGTGGAGCAACAAACAGAGCAGTGTGGGGTCTAGGACACTACTACTTCATTCTTAATGAGAAATTCGCAATGACCAGACGTGTATTACTTCAAGTTTTTTTTGTTTTATTGTATTCTACTGCTTTAATTAAAGCACGCAGTAAGTAAATACACAAGTTGACTATTATCGATTCACTGTTTTTATTACTTAGGACCTAAAATATATGGCAATGCAATTCCCAGAACAGAATTGGAAACAACGTACAATAACACCCAAAGAAAAATTGTTTTGTATCATAATTATTTCAGAACAAAAGTGGAACCACCAGCTTCCGACATGTTACAAATGGTAAATTTAATGACAAAACAGACCATTTCTTAAATTTTACTTTTTTTTTTTAGAAATGGTCAAATGTTGCCGCAGATGCTGCACAACGTTGGGCTGAAGCATGTGAGTTGCTCATTCATGATAACATCACAGGCAGATGGGTTCCAGGCAATAAATAAAAAAATGAAGGTTTTAAAATAAATTGAAATTATAAAAATTTTTAGAATTTGGTTCTTGTGGGCAAAATATTTTTGTTGCTAATGTGCAAGTTCCCTGGTTTTTTGCCATTCAAACTTGGTGGCTTGAAAAGGATAATTTCACTTACGACTCTGATGATAACGATTTGGCAGTTGTTGGACATTACACGCAAGTTAGTTTTATTGGTTCAACTTTATCGAATATTTTTATGCCTTTTGTTTTATTATTTTTAGTTGGTTTGGTACAGCACACACAAAGTTGGTTGCGGATTTCACTATTGTAACGTTGCTCCCCAACCTTATTACAACTACGTTTGCAATTACTGCCCAATGTAAAATGAAAATTAATTTTCAATAAGAGAAAATATACTAAAAAAGTTAATAATTTTTTCAAGAGGGAATTTTCCGGACAGAATTGGACGTCCGTATGAAGAAGGAACTCCGTGTGATTCATGTAGAGGAAATTGTAGATACAAAAAACTTTGCAGTAAGTTTTCTTTATTATTTTTTAAATTATTAATTGCGATCCTTAAAATTTTTTAGTCAATGCTTGCCCTTATGCTGATCTGTGGATGAACTGTAAAGAAATTAATGCAACTTGGCACGATTGGCTGTGTGAAGAAGAAAATAACGTATTTTGTCGAGCAACATGTCAGTGTGCGCACAACCGTATTTTTTAAAAATAGTCTCATTTGTTTTGGTTGATGAGCGTTATAAATAAAATGGTGTTAGAGAAAAGATTGCTTATGTAATTCTTACATAACTAGGAGTTATGCGACGAGTTTTGATGCAGTTTGCACTATTGCTATCTTCAAGTGTGATAGATGGTATGGTACAATTGTACACATATTTTGCACCATTTTAAAAGTACATTCAATGAAGAATTTTGAATTTACCGCGCAATTTTGCAAATAATATCAGCCGGATTTGCATTACTGCGTATGCTCTTGGTCCATAAAAATTTGAAGTGGAACTTAAAAAGATAAAAAGAATTCAAAGTCATTATTGGCATACAAGTTGTATACAATAAAAGTATATATACAAATAAAGTGCTTTTGGTATGTTTTCTTTTTTTATTTAGTTTTTGGGATCATTGAAAAAAGTTGAATTTGATTAAAGGGTTAATTTTTTCATAAAAAAAATAACTGGAGAGGATTTTAAAAAGAAAGAAACTTTTCTAAATTTATATAATTCTTATAATAGTTTTGGATGCTTGTAATATTTTTGGTATGAATTTATTGTATAAAAATAAAAAAAGCAATTAAGATGCAAAACACGTATTAATGCAAAAAAAAAACAAAACGAAAATTTGTTACAACGATACAAAAAGTCAAGAGAAATACTTATTTAAATGTGCTCAGCAAAATAAACTTGAACAAAAAAATGAATGAGAAATATTAGAAATGTTCAAAGAGATCTTGGGAGAATAAGGGTTCCAATTCAATTTGCATGTCTAAATTTTCCGGAACAACTCCAACTCCACCAATTAAAGGAGGACTTTCGGCCCTATCTTCTATTGGGTCGTCAAACAAATTGATCGGCATAGGAGAAACAATGCATTCACAAACACTAGACAACTCGCAACAATAAAATAACACGTGCGCACGTGATAATAAAATTATACATGTACACATTTTAATTATTAATACGTGCGCACGTGTTATAATATTAAGAATTATCACTTGCGCACGTGTTAATATTAAGAAATAACGCGGGCGCACGTATTAAAATTACAACGCGTAACTTAACAGAAAATGACCCATACAGGGCTCCGTAGAACCCCGTAAGGGTCATTTTTTGTTAAGTTTTGCGTTGTAACTTTAATACGTGCGCACGTTTTAATATTAAGAATTATCACGTGCGCACGTGTTAATGTTGAAATAACACGTGCGCACGTATTAAAGTTACAACGCGTACAACAGAAAATGACCCTTATAGGGCTCCGTATAGTGGCGACCTCTCTTCTAAAACCTCATTGTCATTGGAGTATATATATCCAGTTGCACTGGCAGTTGCAAGCGATGAGTGACCGTTTTGTTTTCAGAACTTAAATCACAATATGGCTATAACTTCGTAAATATGTCTAATCACTCAGGTTTACACGTGCTTATATCTAAACTAGGTACCGTAAAATTTAGTGGTTTATTTACAAATATTTACATGTTGTGCTTTAATTTTTAGGTCATCAGTTAGAGGAAATTCGGGTACGATCATTACAAAATTTGTCATCAAAACTCGAATACGGAATCGTATCAGTGAATGATCTTATGTCGGATAATACCATCTTATCACATCTTTTCAATTGGTTCGGATTTCCATCTCAGCCTGAGAATGAATCGGTTTTAAAACTTATTCTGAACTTGTCAAAAGTATAAAAACATCGTTGCTTAATTAAAGTTACATGTAAAATTCATGAGTATTTATTTGTTAGGATCCTATTGGTAAACAAGCACTTATTGCAGCGAACGGCGTCAATTTTTTAACAGCCCTTCGCGCGGGAATTGAAACGAGGTGTCATCGTTTCATTGATGAAATTCTAGAGCAATTATATTATTCAAATGATGTCATAATCGCAGAAAACAACGAAAAGAAAAAATTGGACAGTGGAAGTTGTAATGAGTTTACGAGTCCCCGATTCAGTAATTGATGAAATAATCTTTTCTCATCATTTGTTTATTATTAATTTAATTTGATCATCAGGTCAAAACGATCAGATACCCGAAAAATTTTTTGAGCCGAGTTTGCCAGCTGACGTTTCTTTCGAGACTACTTATTTTGAAGAACCAGTTTCACATTATTCAGAAGTCATCAATCAAAATGGTGGGAATAAACAAAGAAATTTATTAACACATACATATAATATTAAAAGAAAACATTCTTTTACTTTTTTTTAAATAGCATTTTATTTTATTAATTTTCCTTGGGTTGCGTTAAATAATTCAGATGTTCACGTACTTTTATCTACTGATGAGTAAGACTGTTTTTCTGCTGTTGTTATGTATTAATTTTAATAAATTTTGTAGGTTGCTACAAAATGAAGACCCCAAAAAAATTGTAGAAATGTGCAAGTTTTTACGTAGTATTTTGTTTCAAGATTTTCCGGCTGAAATATTTTTACAGCGACCGCAAATATTTTGCGTAATAATTTAATAACTATTTTAACAAACGAAATATTAATGACTTTTTATTCAAGTCTTTACTCCAATTGATACGAAGTCACAACGCCAAACCTACTATTTGCGTTGAATCTATAAGATGTCTACATATATTAGCTTCTAAATTAAAAGCCCGGATAAAATACTATTTGGATCCGACATTGGGCCATGCAGGCAAATGTAACACTTTATAATTACATTAATTTAAACAATTGTATACAAACATATTTATTATTAAAGGTTCAATGGCTTCGTCGACAGTTTCTACGTCCAGATTATCAGCCCAAGATTTAAATTCGCCCAATTTGGAGTCGCCTAATGCTGCTGATTGCGAGGGGATGACGCCTATTATCTCGTAAGACGACAAAAATTAATAAGGTTGAATCACATAATCATGTTAACTGTTGATTTAAAGGGAAAATTCATACATTGAGGCAGATTTAATCGAACCCGATTTGGTGCAGTTGCAATTAATGCAAATAAATATTCTGGAGTTTTGTGTTCGAACCTTGAGAGTTATTTTACCTCTATGTAGAGAAATTCATTGTGAAGTAAAGTTAACTCTTATAAATATCGATACCGAAAAACTTTAACTTTTGATTTTTTTGTACTGTAGCTTTTAATGCACATAGTTCCATTACTTCACTTGTCAATAGACTTGATTGAAATGACGTTTAGATGTGCCCTAGTTGATGACAGTATTACATTTCAAAATGTGGTAAGTGTCTTTCTTTCAGTTTAAATAAATAATGACTAAAATATTCTATAGGCAGAAGAAATGAACAACTGTTTAATATTATTGTCCACCTTATTACAACACCACAGCTTAAAACTCTCATCAACAGATGACGATAAGAAACTACAACTTCATAGAATAATTTATTTGTGCCTTGTTAATATTAGTATACGGCTTTTGGGAATTTTGAATGAACCAACTCAAGTATATTTGTTTTAAAGTATAATGAACGGTTGTAATACAGTTTTTATCTCTCAGGGAATTGGTATTGCAACAAGTCAACCACTTTTTGAGGCGATGACTCCAGTTTTGTTTGATCCAGCGATTTATTTGTGTTACCCTAACTTGCATTCGGTTTTACTGGAACACATGAAATATCAATCTTCTAATTTAATTCGCATATACGATGAAACAATGCAGATCTGTAAATCTATGAAGTGTGCACATATTTTTCTAAACGAAACGAAAAACAAAATGGTATACATTTATACGGGAGGTCATTAGACTTAATAGATTTTTTTATAAGGGTATTTTAGTATAGTGACGGCAGTCGAATTCTTTCACTTGTAGAAGACAGTTTATTTAGTCTTCCTTACCATAAATACCCTGTGTTTATTCAGCGTTTTATTAGTTTTCTGAGCCACTGGTAAGATTTATTACCCCGATTTGTTATCAATACAAAATAACATGATTCCGTTTCATTAGTAAACATGACGAATATACAATTTTAGAAAAAGGAAGAATGATTTTAGTGACTCTAATGAAGCATAAAAGTCAAGTTATTCGACTGATAACGTACAGAAGTTGTCATGAATTGATTAAAGTAAGAAATAAAAATCGCAACCGAGATCAGCAACTAAAAATTCCTTATTTGCAGAAAGTTTTGAGGACTCCGCGGAACAAAAGTTTGACAGAAATGGGTAGAATTCGTTTTCTTGTAGATTCTAAGGTATTGCTGGCATTGTGTCAATCTGGTTTATTTGATGACAACTCACAAGTAAATAAATGTAATAAGAATTGTTCTGCAAAATTTAATATTGAAACTATCTACATTAGGTGGTTGATTTATCAAGAGACATCATTATATATCTAGTGCAAAGCAGGATTCTACTGGGAGATCCATTATGGAGTGAACTGTCTGAAAATTTGTTGCAGTTATTTCCTCTGCTACAAGGATTTGCTGATTCTATCTCTACATTGGGTCGTGCAATCACCAAGCTAACAGACATTGAAACGTCTTCATTTAGCAGCTTAGAATTGCTACGGGGAACGATACGGCTTATGTTTACTTCTGATCATCAGTAATATAAATGTTTGACATTTAACTTGTGTATAATAATCAATTGTGTTCTGCAGGCTGCGCACAAACACGCTTGCTAACTTGGCGTGGTTTCTGAAAAGCGAGATCGATTCAAAAAAGAAGCTGCCAGTTACTTTAGCAACAGACTTGTTGGAAAAGTCTAATTTACTAATCCCAGCTCTTGACAACAAATACGTTTCATTAAAAAACTTGCCATCTGATTATCAGGTTCAGTTAAAAATGTTTTAGATAATATTCAATTTATTTTAATACAAAATTTTGAAACTTTAAGATTGGGCTTTTGAAAAATACTTTGCAAATTGTGTCATCTGATATTGAAACGGAGATTAGAAGAGCAGCTATCGGTCAACTGCCACAAATATTAGCAGGTAACATAAGTTAAATGTAGTTGTGCATTGAAATAATTTTTGTACCAGACACTCGTTTGCATGAATATTTTATTGAAAATGGCATGGACACACTAATGAAATTAATTACTTCTGGTCTTCTAAAGGATAGTGAGGTAAACAAGTTTATTCTCATACAAAATACTATTTACCTACACAACAGCATATCAGAAAACACAAGACATTTTTATTTACAGACATCTGACTTATTACCCGTTTGCTTTCACACTCTGATGATCCTTCTAGTATTCAATCCAGCTCTGAGACACACAATTTATCGTGATGAAAAGATTTATCTTCAATTATTAAGAGGTATACTCCATTTCACTTTGTTTTTGTTACGTTGTATTATATTACATCTTGTTTTAATTAGGAGCGCTGATATTTTTAAACAACCCTCGCACGCATTTGCATATATGCGTCACTTTAGCATTGCTCCTATTTAAGGATGAATTTGTAGAAACAGAAAGGTTAAAAGTAAAAAGGATTATACTGCGAACCGTAGCTAATTTAAATTTTCAATTAGGATTCCTCCAATGGAAGGTGGCGACGCTGTAATTGAACGTGTGTTTTCTCTTCCACCTTCCATAGTTAATCGGTATAATGAGGGACATTACAGATTTTAATCAATAATGCTTGAAAAATGTTCGCTTTTAGGTATGTTTTACCATTAAAAGTTACCGAACTTCCTAACCAAGATGAGAAGTTTTATAATGATGATACTCATTTGTATTCTTGTGATCATGCTAAACAAATGTTAAGTGTGTTTTGGAATATATATTGGTTAAATGGAATTGAACAGTTTATTGAAACAAAATCGTTGGAATCTGATGGGTGAGTATTCAAATTATTAGATTCTAGTTCGTAATCTAATTCAATACGTGATAGGTTTTCATCAATCCTCCAAGTAACTGCTCAGACCCAACAGATAGTATCGATAACATATTTAATTAAATTGCTTGAGAGAACTCTTCAGGATATTAAAGAAGCAAACTCTCATCGGGAGGTTCGCCAGTCGTTGTCTTTACTGCGGCTTCTCGTTGTGAGTTGCCACAGTCATTCACAGAACGGTCAATTAGGTCAATTGCCATGGCAGGATTCATTCGACAAGTAAATTAACTTGCAATGTTGGTTTCGCTCAAAATTTCTCTTAATTTTATGTATTTGTATAGATATCTTGCAGTTCATCCAACATCGAATGCAGATAAAAGACTTCTCAAACTTATTATAGAATTTTTCGTTTTTATACTGGCTGAAAATTTTATTCCGATATCTGAAAAGATGGAAAATTGGTTTTGTAACAATTTATTCACCACAACAAGTGGCCTCTACTTCATATTTTCAAATCAGTCTGTCAATGTTGACGTCGAATCCAAGTAAGTGTATGTAAAACTGAAGTAATAACATAATAAAATATCTATCGTTGCAGGTCACTTTGCACTAAATTAGTTCGTTTTGTGACTGCACTGATGAAAAGAGAACACATGTTAATGAGAAAAGAACTGAAAATAGGAGACATTGTTTATTTCGTCTTAAGTGCGTTATCAGTTGCAGAAGCGGCACAGTTTTACAACTTAGCATCCTTAGAAGCCATAATACGTTGTTTGATGTATTTAACGACTAGGTTTGAGTTTGTTACAATTTATGGTATTTCTGTATTAGAGTTTTTTTTTTTACGTTACAGATCTGGTTGGAGTATTACATGTACCAAAATGAACGAACTTGAATTGTGTCAACAAATTTTGTCAACTCTTATGGATATAATAATAGCATTTCATGTGGGCTTAGGTAAAAGTAATGACAGGTTGATGGGCAAAGGTGTGACCCTCGCTGCTTCGGTTTTGTTACAACATTTGGTATCCGAGATGAATTTGCACTGCGAAGGCGAAGTAAAAATTTTGCCTAATCAATCGGTACAATTTATAATATTTTTTATTTTTAGAAATGGGTTGAACTTTGGTTGTCGCAAAATCAAAGACTGGCAAATGATGATCAAGTAGTAGGTTTAATGTGGATTGTACCATTATGGGTTTACAGAGATCAAGAAGTATTACACAAGTTGATTACAAAAATGGTTATAAATTGAATGGATTTTATATTAAGGTACGGAGTGCGAGTCTTGGTGTTGCTGTTGGATTATCCAAAAGTACAACGGGTTATACTGCTTTAGCGACAAATTTAAATCACATTTCCGGAGGAATTTGGGGAGCTGCGTTTAGTTTCTTTTTGGATGCAAATGAAGCCACCTGTGTTAAAGAACAGGTAATTGATTGCATAAACGTTTGATCGACGTTTACTAATTAATTGCATAATTGCAGGCTGCGCTCTTGTTAGTTAATTTAACGAAGCATCTCTACAATAACTCGTCACTGGCGCAAACACTTAAAATTCGGGACCCCTCAACACAAGTAACTTTTTCACCAATTACAGAAAATATGAAATTACGATTTAATATTTAATTAAACAGGAACCGTTGATTGGCGTTGATGCACTGCGAACTCTTCTCTATCGCAGCGATTTTTTTAAAACTATAGCACAAATAATAACTTGTTATATACAGCAACCATTTGCAATCCCGTATTCCCAAAATACTAACTCAAATGGAGATGAAATTTTGAGTTCACTTAGTCCAGTAGGGGAACACGAATTTGAAAATCACTCAGTTCGTTCTCAAGGTTAAGGCATTGTTTTTCCGTTTATTTATCACGATAATTAATTTTATTATCTGCAGGTTTTGGAAGTGTTGCTACCCCAGATGAAGCATCAGCATCTATCAGTTCCATACATTTGATTACACCTACTCTAATTAATAATTTATGCCAATTACTTCATAATTTATTACTGTTGGTTCCGAATGAGACATTTATCCCTCTTAATTCTCAATTGCTTGGTTCATTATTGAGGTATTGAAATTTCAGTTGATTTAATAGTTATCTAATAATGTTCAATCAGTTGTATAGATGCCAATCGAGTAATCTACGTCTTGAAATCGCATTCATTTTCTCCTCTCTTCACATCTGATTTGCTAAAAATGCAGACGAGTATTTTAAGTTTAACGTGCAGTTGCGTGGTCAAAAATGCGCCAACGGGATCACAAATGACGAGAAACTCAAATTTCGTACGAACAGTATTTGAATTACTGAACACACATTTAATAGGTGAATTTATTTAGTAGAATTCCGGTCTAGAAAACACTTCAATATTCATTTTATATTAGTAGATATAAACCATTGTGCCAGGAATCTTGTGTATGATTTATGGAGTAAAATTTACAAACTTTTATGGCTGTTAGTAAGCACAAATGATCAAAACACTCTAGTTCACACGTATTTATCAACTCACAGCCGCAGAGTTATAAGTAAAGCAAAGTAAAGTTGTGCTATAATAATTTCTAATCAATTATATTTCAGATAACATTATTCCAGTATTAGATAAATGTACTGCAGAGAAAACCTGGCTCAATTGTTTGAAATATTTTTCAACCTATTACAAAGAAAGACGTATGACGTTCAAATATTTAGATGAACCTTGTGGTAAGCAATGCTCTCTTTATGAATAGTCAAAATTTTTTGAAAATTTTTTTACAGATACTTTTCCCGGAATGGATTTGGAAGTAGCAACTCTTGGTTCTGCTTTGTGTCACTTACTAATCCAAAAATATGGTGACCTGTTTAATAAATTAAATCAGGATTTTATGGCAAGTGGCATTGTTTTAAATGCTCTTGCTACTTTATTAGCAGTATCAGATACAGCTAAAGATGTTGCTCTTAAAGGTAAACAAAAGTAGAGAATAGAGAACGTTGTAACTTAAATAAAATTGAAATTTCAGCAGAGTTACCCAAAAAAGAAATCCAACATTTGTCAGATATTTACGTTAGCATTACATTAGCGTCGCTTGATAATATAAAAATGTCAAATACAAAAAAAATGGTACAAAATTTATAATAATTTATAGAATTTTTTTTTTAATTTCCGTTATTCTGACAGGAGACTCCATGGCAGCAAACTCTTATTTTACATTTCGATTTACTTCAGTGTTTCCTGCACAATTGCCATGATGCTAAGGTATAAATTTTATTACTGAAAATTCACATATCATTTAAAATTATTTATTTAGGTGCAGTGCAGTCAAAATGGGTTAAGTGGCATCCTACATCAACTTTGGTGTTGGTGCCTCCAGCCACCAATATTACTCCTCTCACTTCTTTCCCTTCTTTGTACATACACAGCAAACTGCAGACCAAGTATTAACTCTTTTTAAATAATGGTGTAACTCTTAATTAACTCATAGCTTTTTTTAGGTACTCGTTCCGTGGCGTACACCAGTTCCGTTCAGGGTGCGGGCAACTTGAAAACATTAGGGACACATTCACTCGTTCATGCACTCATTCGGCTCGCAAATACTGAAATGGATCGTGCAAATGCAATCAAAGACATGACTTTAGTATCACTCGTAATGCAAACCCTAACTAATGTGTGTCTGGGAAGTGAATGTAGGAGTATCATCTGCAAAACTAACTTTTTGGATGGGTTTATGAAATTAAATGCACAGCAAGCTAAGAAAAACAAACATCAAGAGGTGATTGACAACTTGTGGCTTAGTTTATTATTAAGTATGACTTTCAACTCTGATGGACAAGATGCCGTTCTTCGTGTAGCAGGTGCCAACCTATATAATTATCTTATTTTCCAGTCTACAATTTTTGTATCTTTAGGAATAAGCGATTTGCTAATCGACTTTGCCGGTTCTAAATCGAGTGTTTCAGTTAAAGCGTGTCAAGTTTTAAGAAATTTATGCTGTACGTCAACGGCAAATAAGTCTTATCTACTAAATTCAGGTAAGTGAGAAGACAAATGAAATGAGAAATATTTTTTTTTAAAAATATTTCTTTTTTCAGATCGTATATTAAGAGTGTTAATAGCTTTCATAAATAATGAATCACAAGAAGATAAACCAATTGCCGCATCAGCTCTTTGGGCACTAATAGCCAATTGCCAAAAAGCTAAAGTAATGCTAAGGTCAGTGACACTCATAGCGCAGCTACAACGAATTTGTCTCGAATGCGGGACGTCAGATTACAATGACGTTGCATTATACAAACACATTAATCAAGTACTAAACCTTTGCCAATTTGATAACACAAAATCAATTCTGTAATAAAGGGGTGCAATTACTTTACGTAATACAAAAAATTTTCATTTTAATCAAGAGACTAAAATTTCAAACTTTTCAAGTTTTCTGTCGGCACAAGTTGTTTAATCAATGATAGATAAAATGACTATAAATCGTAAACACAAATCCGAAATGAAATAAACTTAGCTGCATGTACTACGCTGTTCTGTACTCAAAATGTAACGGTACCAAACTTTTCCGTCGCAAGTGCAACTCATAAATGACGCTTTTCCATTACTCGTGCACGTAAAAGCTCTTAATTTTTTTTTTCATCTTTAATTTAAAGTATTATCAGCAGTATTTTTTTTTAAATTTTTCATCTACAAACTCATTGTTTATGATTATTTTCATCAGCTTGATTTTAATGCTTTCATTGGATTTATAGACACTTCGTTATCATAGTCTTATCAAATTGTTTAAGAAAAATTTAGAATTTTGTTCCAATTATTTCAGTAGAAATTCATGTGCCAATCAAATTGTAAAGCAATGAAGAAACAGTCAGTACTTAAAATCGGTAGTCAGAATTATAAAAATTATTTTTATACACAATTCAATTACACATAAATAATAATTTAAATCCAGTTTAAAAATGGAAGACGACGATCTATGTAAAAACAAAAAAAAAAAGGAATGCAAATCGTCGACGAATTACCGGTATTTTAAAAAACAGTCACCTGAGAATTGCAGTTTTGAATAAAAACAGTTATACTTGATTGTAATGATGGTGATGATGATGCACATGATGATGTTCGTGTCTTTCTATAAGCATAGGAGATTTGAAATGTTTAGTCCTATCTTTACGGCTAATATTTCCTCCTAAATTCTGCTTTTCTATCCAACTAGCCACTTGTTGCATAGCTCTTTGATGCTCCGTATGACGATGTCGATGACTATGATGATGAAGTTGCGGAGTCTCAACTACGTTGTACGCTAATTTTGTATGATGATGACTTTTCCATTTACGCTCTGATGAAATAAAATTATCCAGAGCTAGTTTATGTATTTGGTCTCTATCGAGCAATCTGCACTTTAAGAGAAGTGAATCAGCCGCCAAATCATGCGACCTTGATCGGTGATGACCGTTTGGTCGTTGATGTGTTTTTGAGCACACGTGCGTCCCGTCTAATTGATACGGACAACGCCCACTGCGCCTTTCATTGATGCAACTGTCACTCAATTGTGATGAGTAATTTTCAATTCCAGCCAAGTCCAAATAATGATTTCTCCTATCTCTACACTCGATGACTGTATCTCTATTGTTGGTTGGTCGATGGCAGAGTTGGTCTTTGACATCTTTAATATTTAATCTGCAATTACAAGATTAAATTCATTAATAATTTTGTTTAAATTAGTTGATTAAGTTTCGTACCTGCAATTTTTATTATCAACAGTGTAACCTTCGATTGTTTCCATTAAATTTTGCACGTAAAAAGTTGGTGCACGTGAATGATTCCTCATGCATTTGGGTGATTTAATGGGTTTGTTGTTTTTCTTGTTGTCGTGGTGATTTTTTTGCCTCTTGTCAGGTGCAATAGTGAGTTTCACTTTGATGGTTTTGCTTCCCCTAGGGGGTAATTTGATGGCGGTTCCAACTGTGTCGTAAATGGATCTTACCAACCCAGCAATATCCTGAATCAGATTACAATACTGAATAAGTAAGGAGAGAGAAAGAAGAGTTTTTTTTAAATCTTACATCTTTGGTGATTTTTCCTTCACCATCAAAGTCATAAAGTGTAAAGAGAAATTCTTGCCTTTCCATTTCACTATCTGTTTTGACAGAAAGCCCGCACTCTAAATGCTGTAAAGGAATTTTTCAAGTTGAGTAAACAGAACGGGAGAGGTTTGAAATAGTATCACTTGCCTCAACATTGAGTCGGGTTTCTTTGCCAATGTCAGTGTTTTCATTCCCGGATGATTTAGTTTCGCACTCTTTTTCGGGTGGCAAAAGAACTAAATATAGAAGATTAAAATATTAAGAGAGCACGTGACTAAAATAATAATAATGATACAGGTCTGTGTGGTTTGAGGGGGTTTGTTCCATGTCCAAACTTTTTGATTAGTAGGGAAAAAAAGGGCGGCAGAAAAGATCAAAGAGACCGACAGAAACACAAAAATGAGGTCGTTACAAACAGCCGGAAAAGCCTTACCTTGAAGAGGATATTTATCCTCAGCAAAACCCGCTTTCACAGTCTCCTCCATTGAACGAGTTAAACAAAACGGCAACTCCTGAAAAGACAGAAAAATGATATAAAAATTTGGGTCGGGTCATGAAAAGATGAGTCATATGTAATGGCAGAATTTAATCTAAAAGTTTGTCAAAAATCAACCCAATCAAAAATATTTAGTAACATTAGAATTGTATTTTGTCAAAAGTTGCGTAAAAAATAATGATATCAAACTAATTTTGGTATTTCCAATTTCACCAATCACTTTGTATTTAAAAACTGGGGCCTTACGACGTCAATTTTTATACATTTACTTAATTTCAGGCAGATAAATGGCGTAGCTGTAGAAATGGGTATGATAGCATCACTTTTAAATGTTCGATTAACGAGATACTTTCTCCATATTCTGATTATTAATACTAAATGTTTAATTCTACCTTCATTTCATTGCCAGAAAACAGGAGAAACTACTCTTTATTTTTTCAAAGAATCGGAAATTTCTAAATTTTGATTCAAGGTTTCGTCAGATTCAACGATTCAAACCCTGCCCTTAAATTTGGCTCAAAATCTTGATTTTGAGTCAGATTCTGGCAAGAAAAATGAGATTCAGTACTTATATCTCCTCTCCCGAAAGAAATGGCTGAAAATTTCTCTAGTTTAAGCCACGCCTTTGCCTTTTCAAGGAACTAGGGTCAAGCAGGTCACGTCAAGAAAAGAGGAAATAACACAAGATTTGATCACAAAGGATGAAGATGAAAATGTAAAAAATCACAGAAACTTGTGTTACAAAAAAGGGAAGAGGGGGGGAAATGATGAGGACAAGTCCACTAAGTTGAGTGAGGGAAGCTGAACACACCCGAATTTGAGGTCGCCACAGCGGCGACGAATTCCATTGTGGGCTGTGGCAGGGGGTCGCGGGAAAATGGGTTAACGAACAATCGCAAATCCCATCAAACATTATAAGAACCGACAACCAACCAACGCCTCTACAAATGGGCAGAGAGCCAGACTGAAAATTCATTCACACGACGTATTCATTGATAAAAACCATTTTTAATAGGATGAGAATTGAGTTTTGCTCTCATTTGGCGCTAAGATGAAAGCCAAAAGAGCGGCTCTTTTGGCCAGCAACACCTGGTTGGCTCGCGGCATACTACACCGCTGTTGGCCACTGACCTCGCCACCATTTAGCACCCTCCACAAAATAGGAATTATCAAATTGTGTAGGGGTTTTTGGCGGGGGAGGAAGAAAATAGACAGAGCCAAAGGGAAATGGATGGTCAAAATGCGTCGGTAAAGATCAAAGGGGAGGCAAACTCACGCACTGAATAGGTGGCCCAAAGTCGCCTCAAGGGGAAAACTGAACGAAAAACCAAGGCCAAGCAAAGAGAAAAACATTACAAGGTTTTACAAGAATTTACCAAAGGGGATCCAATACTTGAAGATTGGTCTTCTGAGTCAGTCAACGCAACTGGGTTAATATGTGCGTTCACTACAAAACACTCGCCTGAAAAGAAAATTCACATTTTTGTTAGATCAAAATAAACATTTTTCAAACAAATAAATTACTCACCTTCCGGATCATCACGTTTCCGGTACAATTCTAGAAAAAAACGTTAAAAATTATTTTTTTAAAATAATTGGTGATAAGGAGATAACGAACAACCCATACTACTACAAATCAAAATTTGCCAATATGTAGTATTGTGTATTTACTCACTTGTTTTGCTCTGCACTTTGCCCATCGTTTGTTAAATATTAGGGCACGTGAAAAATGTAATCCACAAGGAGCGAGCATCAGCTTTGCTTCGGCATTCGTTCGTTTCTTTTGCGTGGCTGTGGCTTTTCTTTAGCAAACCGCTGGGAGGAGGAGCCGCCTGATGATTAGCAGCTGGTGCGTTCCATTGGTGTTTCCAGGGGATGATGGGATTGGGGAAACGCGCGTCCCAACCAGGTCACTCACTGCCTCTATCTATTCCCCTGTGGATCCACTTGGAATTCTTTTCATTCCATACAAAATACGACATTTTTGTTGGTCACAACATTTTGAATGTTGAAATTTTGAAATGAAAATTATTCAATTAATATCGGTAAGAAAATTAAATGAAGAAACTTCTGGTTATATAAAGTAGTCTAAAAGTTTTTTATATAAATTTAAGAAGTCGTTTTAAAAGGTGTTTGGAGTAGGGCAGGGATTTACAGCAGGCTTTAGGGGGTGATGGGTGTAGCAACAAACAGCTGGGTGTGCGAGTGCCAGGGGGTGCAGGGCCTGTGGTCGGGGCAATTGGCAGGCAGGGGCGAGATACGGGCATTGAGTGGAGCCGCCACGCATGTCTGAGGCGGCATCCTTTGTAGTTGTCGGCGTCCTTTGAGGTGTGCGAGCCACAGCCTCGAGGTGTAAATGAAACTGGTCTCCATCGGTGACGATTTGTCCATAGACCCTTTTTTCCAATTCGCCTCAACATTGCCACACCCACACTGCTTCCGTAGACAAAGGAAAAACACTTTTTAATTTCCTCCCAAAACCACATTTTAGTCGGCAGGTGATATGGGCACAACGAAACGTCGCGTGACGAGGGGGCGGGATAAGCAACCACTTTGCTTTGGCGGTGCCTTTCAAGTCACCACTTCATTGACCAGCTGAGATGAGCATTTTTTTTTATACCTCCTCTTTATTATTTCTAACTTTTAGAATACACGTTTTTTTTGTGATATTAGCGTCTGTTTTAACCCGCGCTACAACGAAAACACATCAACTGATATTTCATTTGTTGTTGGAATCGATTTAAGTTCTCTTCAATGATCCTAGAAAAATTACAAATATTGATATCAAAATTTTAATATCTACTCGTAATAAATTTACTTTTGATCTTGTGGTGTTGACACATACGAAAGACAGTTTAGTGCTTCCTTGAAAGCCGAGCTAAAAGAAAAAAAATGATAAACATGTAAGCCAATACGGGCAAGAAATCTCAAGGACACGCACAGGGAAGCGCTGCTTTTGTAGCTTGCTAGCGTCATTTGCAAAGCTTGTAAATCAATTCTGCCTTGAAGACTGCCGGCACGGCTGAATTTAAGGACTCGACAAAAGAGGTTCGCTATTTCTCGTGAGACCAGCTGCACCATCCGTGTCATTATCACACTAATTAATTGCGGCGCCAAGGAATACACCTAGGCAACAAACCAAAATAGAAAATGTTTTTGAAAGTAGAGAGGAAATTTTTTTACCTCTGCATGAACTGCTATTAAATCAATAATTAGTTGTTTAATGTAACTACTAACTCCCGAAGGCTCCACACATTCGGACCAAGAGAAACCCCCAGTATACATGTTTGATTCTATAGGTTTAATAATTGGGACTGACTTCAATTCTACGTATGACGTAAACAAACGTTCGTGTAATTTTTTGAATGATAGTTCCACTTCCTAGAAAATTTAAGAAATTGAAAATAACATATTTTTACACGTTTTTATATTACAAACCGCTACAATTCCTTTGGGTAATGGATAACCACTTTTTTTGAGGTGTTCCTCGAATCGAGGGAGCACGATGTTGACAGTGTAGCTACAGTTACTTAGAACGACCATTAACTTTTTGCTCTTGATAATTGAAAAAAAAAAGAGGGAAATAAAATATTTCACCGGCAAAGGGGGATAGATGTAATGATCACCTGAGTGAAGGTAATGTCTATGTAATTACTACTTGTAGGTGAGGATTCCCGCTGCATGGCTAACGCCTCCAGTGTTTGGGGAAATACTTGCATTAGTTTTTGAACATAGTGAGTTACTTTAGTTGCAGTCATTTTGTCGGCAAGTAACTGGAAAAGAAAATATTAAATGAGTTTAAATATATTGCAAAAATTTTACTTCGCTTTCTCTCAGTCCAGCATTCAGAACTGTTTCTTTGACTAATTGTAGTGTGTCCAGTACTATATTTTCGTACAGTGCGGGCTGAAATTTGGGTTTGGTAAGTGGATGTTTTTTTCTATTTTTTTTTTGTTTACCAGTTGTGTGGTAGCGCCTGTTTCATCGTCCATTTGAAGACTCCACGTTTCTCTTGTAATTAGTCCATCAATGTCTGCAGGAAAAAACTTTTGTTGTTTTGCAAAAAGTATGTAATTAGTATTACCTTCAATTGATTGCGCAAATGTGTGGTGCAGGCAAGCTAATCGCAGGTCAAAAATTAACTGCTGAATGATGTCCAATGATTGCGCCGGCAGATGAAGTGCAACAAGTGCAGAATAGCAGTCACTGCAAATTAAAAAATGGTGTTAAAATACTTAAAAAAAAATAATAATAATACTTGTTTACCGTTCAAAGTGGATGCAATGAGGTAACCAACCACCAACTCTGTCTGATGGACATGATGGCCAGGATTTAATGCCCAATTTTTCAGCTCCCTGAGCTGACAATGTATGCGGCAATATTGCTGAGCGTATTAAATTAGAGTACAGTTGGAAGGTTTCTTGTAGCATGCGCTATTAAGGTTTAAATTTAAAAGATTAATGGCTGTTATTGAATTTGCAGTAAAATTTATTACGTCGAATTTCAGTTTGTAACTGGGATCAATTTTATTTTCACGACTTTCTTCTTCATCAGCCATAATGAAATCTCCTTTCAAATAACTTTGCCCTAATTTCCACATATCAGGTATTTTGTCAAAGAGAATCTCAGTTAATTCTTCTGCAAAAATGACGTTATCTGGAGGATGTAGCTCCTCGGAACGCGTTTTGTTAGATGATTCGAAGGAGCTAAACTTGTCTCTGCCACGTTTACTAGAAATTCGTTTCATTTTTCCGTAAGCAGATGCGACCATTTCCTCAGTTTCCAAGATTTCTAATAGAAATCAATAATATTCGTAAAAGTTTTATTACAATTCATTTTATTAAATTTACCTTTCTTTGAATGGAAATCATTACAGGAATGAAAAATCTGAGCGACAAATTTAAACTGATGTTCAATGCAATTCCAGGCTGGATCACCAGCATATTCCAAGTTGAGTAAAAATCTTATATATCGTTTTTGTTCGTCGAGAGAACCTGGCACGTCTTGCAATTTTCCTATGAGTAACTCTTTGAATTTCTCAATTCTCAGTTCAACTTGTTCATAGACTGAAATGATATGAAACAGAATTAGTTATGGTTAACTCTTTCATGACAAAAAGTACAACCTTTTTTAAATAATTGAACCTTTGTTTCTGAAAATAAGGATTTCGCTTTTGCATAATCGTTAATAACCAAGTCGTAATCGCCCTTCAAATAAGAATGAAGTCATTAAAATTTTTTGGATAAGTATTTTTATTCTAATTAATACTTTTTGAATATTTCTTTCGATAGTGCAAGGCAAATTAAAAAGAAATTTGAATTTTTGTAAGACACTTAAGGCACTCCGAGTTGTGTCCGCACGGTCTTTCCGGCCTAGCACTTCTTGAAAAAGAGAAACAGCTTCTTCTTTGGTCTCTACAAAACGTAAAATGTTGTGAAGTTTGTCTTAAAAATTGACATGCTATTACTTTCTAGATCTTTCTCAAGTTTATATAAATTCTCCTCTGCAAAATCGCCTTTTCGTTTTGCCATAACGATTGCTAAATAGTGATATTATATAATATATTTTTAGTCCAACACATTTAAACCACTTTTACCATTCAGTGTATCTAACTGGTCCATAACGGATCCTACGTTTGCTTTAAGAAAAGAAAGTTCTCCTTCCTTCTGGTTATTCACTTTACGTCTTAGACAAATCAAACCACGGCTCAGATCATCAAAACTAAAAGAGAAACAGATATTAAAACGTAATGACAATAATTTAATTAAAAATACCTGGCTTCATTATGGTTTTCCAATAGAAACCAAGCAGGAATAAAGTTCTCAGACGTCAAATTTCCCGATCCTACCAAATAAAACATCAATAACTCCAACTAATTTATATTTACACACAAATTCACCCTCTGGAAAAAACTCTTGCAGTTGCTCTTCGGTGAATTTCTTACTACAAAACGCCACATAACAATTAGTTCATATTCAGAGACCATTGGAAAAAAAAACAATGCTTACACATTTCCCTCATCTGACAGTCCTAGAGGATTATCCTGATTTAATTGCGATCCAGGTGATGTTGGTCTTTTCCGACCCCACATTAAAAAATTCAATGAATATGATTCATCAACCCATACAGCTGATTCCTTTAATGGCCCTTTAAATAATTAATCAAACAAATTTGATAAGTTGTTCCGAAGATTCGTTTTACAGTACTTCAATACCGATCGCTTCATTGAATCGTCCTTTGAATTGTACAGTACTGGTACCTTTGCCACCAGATCGTGTCGTTACTATAACATCTCCTTTGCCACTGCCAGCACCAAACCGTGCTATAATTTTGCTTGATGATTTCCATTCTGCTGTCAAAAAGCAGTCGACACCGCAGATGGTCAGACCTGCAGACACCCCAAAAAATCAACATTATTCTAATAAAATGTATTTATTTAAATTTACCGATAAAATCTTGATAACTTGTCCCAAGATTTTCCCCACGAATAGTCACCCTAGTCCCAGGCGGGCCATCATTGGGAGAAATACCAGTGACTATCGGAGGCGGTGGTGGCATTTTGTTTTTATTGATAAATATTCCCGACAGATGTCAGCACCAACCAGAAACCGGCAGTGATCTCACGTTTTCATCCCCCTTTCCGGTTGTTAGCCATATTGTCTCTGGCATGGTTTCTTGTTGATAGTTCGTGATGACATGACGCAGGCGATTTAAGAATGGCTTCATCAACGGTAATGTTTATTTATTAGCTTTAAATGAAACTACAGTTGCCCAATATTAAAACGAAAACCATTTTTCCTTTGTTACAATCCCGGGTTGATGGTAAAAGACACTGTCGTTCGTCCGCGTGAATTAAGCCTAATCAGCATGCCGGTGGCAAGTCTGTTAACGGCTATTTCGACAATTTTTTAAAATGAGTGAACCAATAACCTTTGAACAACACGTTTTAATTGAATTTGAGGTTGCAAAAGGGCTTTCGACGCCGTTGATTCATTTTATTATCGCGCAATTTTTGTTTTATCGCACTTATTTAAATTTGTTTTTTCTTTCTTCAGGATTTACAATTTTTAGATTTCAATGGCGCTTCTGAAGAAGAAATTCTGCACATCACGAAGATTTTATTCGGCCCCAATAAAAAATCCCTAGTCGAAGTATTATATTATACGTTTTATAAACAAACAAAATAATAATAACAATTAATTTTTCAGTTTCCTTGGCAAACTGGGGGAGGAAAATGTTGCGAATCGAAGAGAATAGCCGACACGGAGAAACGCGAAGAACTTTCCCCTGAATATAAAAATGAGGTCGGGTCAAATGTGATCTACCACGATCTAACCGACCAAGACCCGCCAATCGTGTCCCACATTGTGTGCATGAACACTGGCAATGCATTAATGGTAACAACAGGCATGCCCAATGCGGCTATACAAGCTGAACTTGTCCCCCAACCAGCAGGTCACATGTTTGTCCCATCACCTCGACCTGTTGAAAGCGACAAACCACGTGGTAAAAAATTAAAGAAACGTAACGAAAAAGAAAACGCCAGGACTGAAATCCCCTACCAAGATCAACAACAACAACAACATATGACCGTACCCATCGCCATTAGCCCACGCGTTTCCATCCCAATGGTAACTCAACCAATTGCTTATCCAATAGCTGCCGCACACAATATGCAACCAATCTCTTATCAATTTTATACTTCACCAATGGTATATGCTAATACCCCTCATATGTATAACTTTGTAACACCCGCGGCCATGTACCAGTCGTATCCTGCGAATTTTTTGGGTACAGTTGCTGTGACGAATGAATTAGGTGCGGTGCCGAACAATTGTGCGATGCATTTGGCACCGTGTGACGTGCCCGTTTATGACGACGACAAGAAACCCGTGCCTGAAGAAGAAGACGAAGAAGAAGTAGTTGCGGTTGATGAACCTCAAGTGCCTAGTGACAATACTGAAGAGAAGAAAGAAGAACAGCCAACAGAAAGTGATAATAAAAGTGTGAATAATGAAGTCACACAGACTGAGGAAATTGTTGAGACGAATGATGACGATGTCGGTTCATCGTTAGTTAACGGGCCAGTGGAGAGTCCGAATAAAAGTGAAGGGGAAATTGTAACTAATGATAATAATGATAATGATAATGATGATAATGATGTTGTTAGTAGTAATAGTAATGTAGAAGGTGGTGCTACTCTTAGAACTTGGGCTAGTTTATTTGAGAAACCTTCAAGTGTATGTGCCAATTCTGATACACGTACTACTACTATTGCTACTACTACGAATGGAACTGTTAAACCAGTTCATAGAGAAAAGAATCAAACTAATGCTATTAAACGGGAGGTTATTCAGGAGAAAAGAGTTTCTAGTAACGAAACTTTTCCTTCCGAACTTAAAGGTGGAGTGTAATTTTTTTGAGTAGTAAAATAAAAGAACGTTTTCAATTTAATGATTGATATGTTTACAGAATTTTTGACTACCATCCAGTTGGATCATCATTCCGTCCATATTTTACCTCGAGGTTTGACGAATTCAGGAAATTGGTGCTACATTAACGCTGTACGTTTATTTTGATGAAAAGTATTTACATTTTAATATTTATAATTTTTTTTCTATATAGACTCTGCAAGCACTGTTGGCTTGTCCTCCTTTCTTTAATCTGATGCGGCAGATTCCAGTAGTTGCTGGTTTAAAAGCTAAAAACTCGTCCCCCATTCCAGTCATTGATGCAATGTAACTTAAGAACTTTAATTTATTTTTACTTTATTAATTTTTAATTGATTTTCTGTCAGAGTTGAGTTCTTCCATGAGTTTGTTCCGTTGATGAATGTGAGTAAATCTTCCAAGAACGATGTGAAAATGAAAGAAGAGTTCGTACGAGGCGAACCTTTTGAACCGAAATACGTGTACGATATGTTACGTGCCATTAACAAATCTGATTCCTTTCAAGTAAACATTGAACTTTGAATTAAACGTTTAAACTTGCTTAAAAATTTAAAAATTGTTTAATAGGGAAAGCAAGAAGACGCTGAAGAATTTCTTAGTTGCATCTTAAACCGGCTACATGAAGAAATGTCTGAAGTCATTTCAACAGCCAGTTTGGGGAATAACAGACGTTAGTTTATTTATGCTTCTCTATTTGAGTCATTTAACTTTTTACTTACTTGCAGTAAAAAATGGTGATACGATCACCAATGACCGAACAAACCACGCACCCGATGATGATAGTGATTGGCAGGTGATGGGATACAAAAATAAAAGTTGCATTACCAGAGAGGTGCAATGAATAAATTAGTTTTCAGAATTTTTTAACTTCAATAATATTTTATTAAAGGTTAAATGCACGCAGTCTCCAATTTTTGAAATATTTGGCGGAACGATGAGGTCAATGCTCCAGCAAGCTGGCTCGAAAAGTTCGGCCACCCTTCAACCATTTTTTACTTTACAACTGGATATACAGGTATTATAAATTTAAATTGGAAATTATTTTGTTTTAATGTTTTTTTTTTTAAATTTTTGCAGCCAGAAAATGTTACTTGTATAAAAAGTGCATTAGAAAGTCTAGTTGTCAAAGAATCCTTACAAGGATACACGTGTGGTAGTACTAGGCAAGAGGTAAAGGGGGAAAAAAACATTGTTCTGGTTCTCCTTGTTACTTGACACGCGTTTTATTCGTCTAGGTGGAAGCATCTCGTAAGATAACGCTTGAAAAATTGCCCAATATCCTTATCCTACATCTTAAGCGCTTCGTGTGCGATCGAAGTGGCTGCCGTAAATTACTGAAAAAAATAGATTTCGGAATAGATCTGGAATTGAGCAAAGGTAAACGTTTAATTTAAATACGAAATCAGTTATAACATTTTTTTTTATTTGCAGATCTGCTCAGTTCAGTTGGTAAATCACTTCATAAACAGAGAAAATATCGGCTATTTGCAGGTAATTATTTTATATTTTTCAGTCATTGAATACGTTCCTCAACAAGTTTCATTCTTTTTAGTTGTCTACCATAAAGGTCAAGACTTAGCTAAGGGACATTACATAACCGACTTTTATCACGGTGGATTTAAATCGTGGATTAGGGCTGATGATTCCACAATTGAACAGATTACGGAGGCGAATGTAATGAAACATTCTCCTCCTCGCCTTCCCTACCTTTTGTACTATAGAAATATTGATACTATTCCATGAAATAGCTTCGACTAAGGTTTTATTACGCGTAAACCTGGACTTATTGCTGACTAGTGCCCATCGTGTTATAAAATTTAAGTCGTAAAATAAAAGTGTTGGCTGTTGAACTTCACATGGTAAAGCCCAAGTGATATGAATCAGTTTAGTTGGGTAGTGATTGGATATTTTTTTAATTATTGTATAAGTATCCATAACTTTAAAAAATTGCTGCACTGGTTTTTTTTTTTTTTTTTATTTAAAAAAAAGCTTCATGGATCAGGTGATAACAGCCTTTTTTATATGTGATTTTGAGTCAACAACTGACTACATGTTTTAATAGCCATCAAACAAATATTGTACTATGTCACGGAGGTTTAATGTGGGATTTTTTTTTAATTTACATTTTTATATGCTAACTATAAAATTGGTTGCGACTAGAAATTGCATCACCCTAGATTTATTTTTTTTGTCTTAAGACGCATTTATAATTAACTGATGTTAACTAATGTTTAATCTTTTATTTTTAACTCAACAAGTGACAGTAGATAAGTTTTTGTGATATTTTTAAGGAATGTTTTTCTTGTAAAAGTGTAAGTTTTGCATATTTTTCTGCTTTGATTTGTTTGTTTGAAAACTGTTAACCCTTTGAAACAATTGGTAATTTGTCAGCATAAAATTCGTAAAAATGTTGGGAGTTTGGTGTGGGGGTGTTGTATATAAAATTAGTTTCTATAAATGAGAGTATATTTTTTTCCTTTGGAATTTAATATTGTGTGTAAAAAACAAATTACAGTTTGTTGGCTGCTGTTGTGTAAATAATAGATAAGAAAATCTGTTTTGCAATTAGAAAATGAGTAGTTATTAACGAATATGCTGAAAAGTTACACGATGAAACTTTAATGTTGTAGTTGTTAGGCAGCAATTTTTTTTCTCTTTTTTTGAGTTTTTTCAATTTGTTTTTTCACTTTGGCAGGAGTTATTTTGTGCTCATGGTTTTTTCGAGATGATAAAACATTTTTTTTTTCATCTTTATTTTTAGGTGTGCAGTTGAAAGAGAAAAAAAAACTTGTAAATTCTTTACATCGATAATTTTCATAAACTTTATTAATAAATCGAGTATTTAATATGCTTGGTAATTTTTTTAACTATCAAATATTAATTGAGGGAATATCGATTTGGGAGGGTGAAATCTTTGGCTTACTGAAATATAAATACAAGCGATAATCAAACCTATTGAAGGCCGAACTCTTTCTAAAGTCAATCGATTCAAACATTTCTAGGAAATGTCAATAATTTAGGAAATGTTAATTATTTAATACAAAAAAGTTGGATCGATATAATGATTTTCAATGCAAGTTTTGATTATTGCGTAAGTTAGTGTTTTATCAGCTTGAGTCGGTTAAATTTTTATAAAAAGTTAAGTGTTTAAATTAATTTGTCACTAGATGGCGCAAGTGTAGCTACGGCGCTACCCAAGTCATTTGGCGGTTAAGCAAGTTTTCACGTCGTAACAAAAAGTCTTCTAGAAAAGTAAGATTATGGAGAATCGTGTCGAAAATAGGTTAATTAAAGTAATATAAAGTCATCATAAGTTATAAAGAAAACATGTTTTTGGATCGGTTCCATATTTGTTGTTTTTTTACGGGAAATAATTATTATAATTTAATGAGTATTTAATAGGCCTATTTTCTCTTTTTTTCTAGGGATCGGTTTTGAGAATAAAAGATGCATTAGTGTAATAACTGAGAAGTAGATGAGTAAATTGTCCTCAGACACAACAGTAATCAATAACACTTTTTTAATTCAGGTGAGTTTCGCTTTTGATATTTTAGATTGGTAATTTTCCTGTTACAAAATAAGTGGGTCGTGACATTTGAAGAGAAAAAAAAATTCTGAAAGTGTATTATCCGTAGTAGTTTTTTTCTCTCTCTCGCACTAAAAATGTCAATATTTTCAGTTGTAAAAAAAAAAACTGAAATTATTTAATTAAAACCCGCAACTTTTTGATTTTAAAAGTTTTTTTTGGGGTGGATAAACGAGAGGCAAAAATCATCAAGTGGAATTAATCAAGTTAATAGGCAGCTCGAGATGACGGGATAGATTTTAATAATCTCTCATCATTTCCTAACTGGCCAAGTGAAAAGTTAAATCTTGTAGAAACAAATCATCCTCGCGCGCGCACCAGACTTAAGCTAATCAAGTGTATGAAAAGGGATTGGAAACAACATCTTGAGAGTTTTCAACACACACACAAAACAATTATTTTAAAATGAGAAAATTTTATTTAGAGTTTGTCCATTTTCTTGTACCATCCCATCTTCTTGCGACGCCCACCCTCAGTGTCTTACTTGCATTAAAAAAAAATCAATAGGTGTCTCTTGCTCGAGGGCTGTTGAATATCCAAGAGACGCTTCTCAGCATTTCGACCAAAATGAAAAGGGAGTGAAGTGACTTGGCTCTGTTGCCATGACGACAGACTGACCGACAGAGGAAAGTGACTTTTTTTTTCAATTTTCTTTTCTCCTAAATGTAAATGAATAAAGATTATACGGTTCATCAATTTGGAAATTCGAAAGAATCAATAGTCAATTTCTAAGAAGAATGAAGAAAATGTAATTGATTAAGAAGATTTTTTACGAAGATTTTCATTCTTTAAAAATAAAAAAAAATTCATATTTGTCGTTTTTAATGGCATTTGTCCTTATGTAGTGGTAGGACCGCGGGGAAACTGCACCAGACGGGGGGAGTAGAGAGAGAGAGAGAAAAAAGAAGAAGAAGAAGAGGGGAGCGGAAAAAAATCGATGGCTTCCACCCAGAATCACCTCGGGCAGAAATTATACCATCAGTCAATCAATCTTGGGAGAATGGAAACTGTACAGTTGAAGCAGAAATAAAAGAGTGCGGGTTTTGCTCTGCAAAAAATACCACGTTTTAATTATATGAAAAAGAGGTGGCGCACTTTGGTGGCGTTGAATTGCGTCATTTTTGGGCGAGTTTATTTGATTTATAAAGCTTGGCACTCGTGTTTGTATCGTGAAAATAAAGAATGCTTGCACCCCTAACAGGAATCTTTAAAGTGTAATGTCGCGAAAAAGCAAAAGAATGGACGAGGGGGAGGAAACTCCGCCTGCTGGATGGCTTTTCCGCTTAACGAAGCCATGCAGAGCACCATCCCACGACCACATAAGGGGCTGCGTTTAATTACAGCATTTAAAAACATTAAAGCAAATTTTTCAGTTGAGCAAATACAAGGGCACAAAAGAAAGAGGAGACTTAATTCGCACCTTTTCTGGAGTAAACATGGCTTGGATTAAGCTTTTCGGTTTTTTTTTGTTGTTTTCGCTGACATAAGTTGATGTCACGAATAAAATTTATTTTTCTACTACCCATTTGGGAACCGAGGCCAATTTTCTAGAAAGTATGGAAACCAAATGAGCGGAAAATGCGCTCAATTGCTGCCAACTGTGTGCTAGTGATTTTTACATATCGAAGAAGAAATCACAAAGATTTGATTAAGAAAACATGGAAAAAGAATTTAGGTTAGCAGCAACAATTAGTATTTTGGTCTGATGCCTGATGCAAATAATAGTCCTGCTTAAAGTAATTATAAAAAAAATACAATGCTGTAAATTGAACATAGTAAGCAGGACATGTAGCTTTGTGAAATAGAAAAAGGGCATCAAATAAGACCAAATCAATGTGGATAATGTTAATTGGGTTTTGTTGCTGGATGTCTTAGTTTGTGAGTTGATTTTGAAATTTGAAGTTCATTTGTAGGTAGAAGTGAATTGGATTGTGCTATTGGTCGATATACTTAGGTATTAACATTGCCAATCTAGCAAATGTCATGCTAGATAGTTCAAGGAAGTCTTAAATCCAAGAATCGTCTAGGAATGTATTTGCTTATTTCAGTTCAAATTTCAGGAAATAAAAATATTTTTGTATTTTAAAATTTTATTGTAAGACAAAATGTAACTCCCATAGAAAACAATAAGTTACGCTTATACAGAGCCATAAGTAGGGTTATGTGCTAACTCCTTATTGATTTATAATTAAAACTTAAAAACGGACATCCAGTTATAAGTTTTAGGATACGAATACTCTAGATGTCATTAGTGAAAACCCCTCTGGCACATATCTAAGTACTTATATGGCATACATAAGCTGGTCTGAGTTATCTCCTTGTAAAATGGGATTGACTGAACTGAACTAATTTGCTTACGTAACCAGTACGCAACCTCATATGGTATCATTAAAACTTTTTAAAGAAAGTCATTTTCTGACGTCAATACGCAAAGCTTAAAAACATTTATAAGTAAACTCAGAAGAAAAATGTAGGAGAATAAATATTGACTTGGCACTAAACGTTGACGGTTACACAAAAATGACAAAGGGCGTTTGGTCCAAGTCTTGCAATAAAAATGATATTTGTAAGGGGTGATTCACCCCTTTCGGTCGAACGCGTAGCTTCACAGCTGGACAACGTTTGGCTCTTTTGTTTATTTACATGAGTCATGCTCTAGTAAAAGTTTCTCAAGCTAAATGAAAAGTATACGTAATTGCGGTTAGTTTCCGTCGGGAGTGAAAAGTCCAACACCAACACCACACACAGAGAGAGAGAGAGAGTTGTGCATTGATTGGGGAGTTTTGCCACTGGCCATTTGCGTCTACCTATTAATGCAAATTAACGTGGCTCATTAACATAGGCGCGCGTATTATTCCGCAACATTAAGCAAGTGGCAATCCGAGATGGATCCATTTATTTTGTTGCTGCCAGGATTTGAGATCTTGATTATGGGCGCGTATTGTTTCATAAATAATCCCTCGGCGGGGCTGTCGGGAGAGAATTAATCTTGGCGTTGCTCGCTGCTTCTCTCATAAACTGCACTTCATTTCCTGCACCAACTTTTACCTACCCCCCTTGTTTTTAATGAGCCTCTTAACGGATAAACAAAAGTCATGATGATGCTCACCAATGTGACCCTCACAGATTAATCAGTTGGTATGCACGGCTGCCTACATTTGTCTCACCACTGATTTTGTTTGTCTCATGCTCGGACGCACGCGCACGCACACGCCAGATGGCCGCTTACCCTACACACCCTTCTTCATTACCGTCGTCAAGATTCTACATGCTCTTGGGACTCATTTTAAACGTGGACTCTACTGGCCTGCACTAGTTCGATAAGCGTCGCCCTCGGTTAATTTTTATAGGGCACACTTTTACTGGACGATTGTACACCTGTTTGCTCTTACCTGCACATTTTGTTTACCACTTAATGAAGATGCATTTTGAGTGGCGCTAAGCTGTGTCAATAAATTTTGGAAGCAGGCAGCGTGTGTTGGCAGAGTCGCCGCTCTAATGAATTCATGCTTGCCTGGCAAAGAATTACACAAATGATTTACGACGGCCGGCCTGAGCGGATCAGCGACGCGAGCGGGGTGTTCCGAACGACATTTGTCAGCACCAGAAATTCGGCCTCGCTCTTTTCATATACCAGTATATAGACACCTGCGTCTTCTTTTAGCACTTACCTGTGAAAGAGAAACATTAGAAACTATTGTTTTGTTACTCAAAGAACTAAATCAAAAAATTGCTCCCTGACCATACACTACATTTTTTAAACAAAAATTTGATTTGATTAATTTAGTAGTAAAAAACATGCTTGATGATTTGATGACGTCATCAGAACTACTCGAGCCAAGCAATAATTAATGTATAATCACTCATTACATCGTTGTACATAAAAGCGAAACAAAGGGTTGACGTGTTTATTTATTTACTCTTTGTATTGAATAGGCGTTTTTCGAGATAAAAGATAATCGATAATTTATAGTGTTTATCACTTTGGGATCTAAAATCAAAAAGAAAAAAATTGTGCAACTAATTAAAATTTAGTTGGTAATCGCATTGTCGGTTGATACGTTGTAAAAATGAGTGCGTGTCGTTGCGAGCTGATTTAATGGTTGGTTGGAGGGAAAAATAAAGTGATGTAACCCTTTGAGTCTCAGATTGAGGGAGACTCGTGCTGGGCGCGCCATTAATTCTCGCTTCTAACCTCAATCAATTGACACGTGCTTCACACTCACGTTTTACTATCCCCTTGAATTAGAAAGACGTGGGCGTGATGCTTGACCACTCTTTTTTGTCATCACTTTTTTGGTGGATTTATTTGCATGTTTATTAGTTTATTTCGGAGTAAAAAATTAAGTTGCGAGGCGGCAATCACGTTGCCTCATCTCCTCTGCCTTATTATAATTCATTATTTTTATGGAAATTTCTTATTAAACAATTTCAGGCGTCGTCGTGAGTGATGAGTTGCATCTTTGACAAGGTGCTCGCAGGTCCATTCTCCAGTGACGCAATTGGATGGCAAGTTGGGAGAAAAAAAATTGATAGGAAAAAGGTAGGTTCTTCTTAAAGATGAAAAATGTTAGTTATTGAGATACATATTTTTTTGGGGTTTATAAACCTTTCTTATGTAAGTTCATAGCTAATTTGTCAATCTTAAGTTAAATAAGCGTAGATGCGTGCTTTAAGGTAACCTAGTGCTATTACAAGTATTACAAGTGACCATATTGATTAACTTTCATCAAAAAAACAATATGACGAACTGTAAAAACAAACAGTTCCTGTTGCTAAAGATATTAAAATGATCAATTTATTTACGACCAATTGCGATCTTGTAAGATTAAGGGAGGTGTAGTGTGTTGAATTTTGCACGTTTATGGAGAAAGACAGTTTCATTAAGCGTTTTTAAAAGAAAATGTTTGAAAATTTTTTGACAATTTTAATTGTACGTGTTTGGAAGGAGAATGTCGGTTTTAAGTTTCTTCGCCGTTGAAACTTGTCATTTATCTTATTTGCAGCCCAGTGGAAATTAGGGGACGGGAAAAAATAAATGAAAAGACTTGGGCTTTAGAGGTCCCACTGAGACTTTGTCGTACAGAGGTTTTTCCTGAAATGGATTTTAATTGTTTTTTTTTTCGACATGGTGACTCCCACTGTGTTTTCACCTCGTTGTAAAGCAATCATGTCCAGTCGAGGTGATTGGTTGCCAATATTGAAAAGAGGGAGAGAGAGATAGATGCGTCCAAAAGAGACACGACTCTATTGTCGGTAGTTGAGCAGTGGGGGTGGGCACTGACCGGCTGACGCTGCTCTGATAGGGAACCGTTGTCCGCGCATGTCGGACACTGGGTCTGTGACAGGTCCACAATAGGAACGCGCACCGGACGAAGGCGTGCCTGGCAATTTGAATGAGCGTCCACGGTGATAATAGTGTCACTCGACGCCCAACTCCACTGAAATCCAAAACTGAGCATTTCATTTTTTTTTTTTTTTTTAAAGAAAATTGAATTTTTCAAAATGTTTTGACTCGAGTGTTTTATGTATACATATATAAATTATATATAAAATTAAGAAAGGATTAAGTGTTTTTTCGGTAATTGACAAAGTAAAATGTGGTTGGATTCCTTAATCTGTTAAGGGTGTTGGGCTTTGCCATGGCTGTTGGGTCTTTTGTGGATGAAACTCTGTCCTTGACAAGTGAAAGGCCTGTTGGTCGAGGGAGAGCCGCAAATTGTACATTTCACTCACATGTCGAGGGTGAGGGCGCTGAAAAAAAAAATCAATGTTGTTACCATTCTTGCACCCTCTTGCCATTTGCCATTTGGAAGCTTCTTTCTGACGTCATTTCATGAAATAAAAAAAATTTTAAAATTTGATAAGTGGTTTTTTTTTTTTCTTCTCTGGGTAAACACATGTTTGTGAATGAGTGTCGAGTTAAAATGTTAATCGGGATACAATCAAGTTAATTCGTTCTTGGAAATCAAGAGTCGTGTGAAAGAATAAACAAGAAGGGGGTGTTTGACGTCATTTTGTAATTGTTTTTCTATTTTAAGGTTTTTAGTGGTCATCAATTGGTTTGTATTGATGTTATTGTGCGGCCATTTAACCCTTTTAGTAGAGGCATCAATTGAAGGCAATGGATTGCGGTGGCAAAAGTGTTTAACCAGCTCTTTTGTGGCGTTGTGATTCTGTTGTTATGACAACTGGAAAGGTTGGCTTTGGTGGTGGCGACACCTGGCGACAATTTTTACCAGAGGAATATTCACTTTGGCAAATGTAATAGTAGGTTTTCCTAGTTGTTGTTGATCTTTTCATTTGGTAGTAGGAAATTGGGCGAGCGCCACTCCTGGTCTTTTATTCCATTACCACAATTAGGAGTTGGCGTTAATGATGACTCATTGCGATTTACCCTTGCTTAGAGGGTCAGCCCAGTTTCCAAGGAAACGATCAAGATTTATAAGCAAGACTTTAAGAGAAGTCATTTAGAATGTATTTTAAAATGTAAAAATTAATAAAAGTATGAAAAGTCGTTGGTGTTGCTCCCCTTATTTGAATGAGTCAGGGGGGCCGCGTGCAGCGTTGAAATATGACACCACCTCCTCTCCCCTTTATGGGCGCTCGGACAGCGTCTGAATTTAAAATTCCAGTTTTCATACAAATTTTGTTGGAGGGGCCATCTGGAAATAGGAGAGGGATGAAAATGCGTCAACCGCCCCCCTGTAGATTGACATAGGGGAGAAACTCGTGCTTTGTTTAATATCAGTTATACAAACATTTTTTTGGAGGGAAAGAATTTCATTTCATATAAAAGTGACCTTTTGTTGTGTCTTCTCACTGTATTCATCACATTCACCATCTCTTGATGCGTTCATTTTGCTTGCTCCGCTAACCAGCAATCCCCGCCGTGCCGTGAGTTAATCACCCGCCCACGAACGATTCATTCGTGGCCCCCTGAATTCATTTCTGTCTCTGTACTTGAGGTAATCTTGTTTAATACGCGACCGATTATTAATGGCCACCAGTGGCGCCAAACTCCAACCCTCATAAATACACTTTTCTAGACCCGTGCTCGCCCACCTGCATCTAACTTTTCCGGTCGCAGTCATTCGTTGGTCATTTTAATGGGCAATACTTTTGTATCATGTCTTCACTAAGTCTGGGAAAAATAAAAATCTACTAGATTCTACAGTAGAATTTGCGTTCAATAAAACAGGAAACAAAAGATTGGAAACAACATGGCGGATCAGTGCTCGCTTCAATCGAATTTGCAAGGATTTCTCTACAACTACAAATACGTTGTTTTTTGGAAATTTCAGCTACTGTATTTTAAACCAAATCCAAGTTCTTCGGCTTTCAAAATATTTAAATCACGCCATCTCGTGCCGACTACTAGCGATGCTTTACGTCACTAGAAGGAACTTCAAATTTCTAGAACTTATGCTAATGAAGCTGATCATTTTTGGTTGATATCTCCATCATGGGTGAGAAGATGACTTTGCCAAACTTAAAACTATATCAAAATACCGAGTAAACAACATTAACTACCTTAATACAAGATGTTTACATAAGGATTGAAGTTGCTCATTCCGGACACTGAACATGTTACCGGAAGATCAAATGTTTTTTAGAACATTAACCTAAACAATTTTCTATAAGATCGATAAGGAATTTAAGCTTCTAGTATGTTTTCTTCGACGGGGAAAAAAATCTAGGAACATCTACCTTGGTGAAGACGTATCATTATTCAGTCACAACTTAATCATTCCAAATCATGTAGATCATTTTTCCGTACACCTCAACTTTTATAAATAATTTGAGTATACGTTTAATTCGTATGCGCCAACCAAGTGCGTGCTAAATGCACCGCTTTTTACTGCTATGCTCAATGGACTAGGGTATTTATTCCCCTCTCCATACCCTATCCCCGTTTTTTTGTTTCTTAATGACGAACAGGGTGCTCAACTTCTTTCGCCGCTTCATACACGTGTTTTTCTCTCAACTTTTTCTCACCATTAATTCATAAATTAGAGGTATACGCTAAATAAGGCACCCACAGGAGATACATAAAAACAAATATATTAGGTCAAGTGTCCAGTAAAGGTAACTGTTTTTTCAGTCAAAGGTTTTTTTTTAGGGTGGAAAGAAAAAAGGGATGTGTTAGTAGGGGGTTGTAAAGGCATTGCTGCATTGCTGGCTTGCAGAAGGGTCCCTCGGCACAAGAGGGCAATTTTTTTCAGGCCATTTAACTGATCTGAAATTCCTGCTTAAAAATTTCAATAATGGCGAATGTGAGAGTGGGGTGATGGGGGGATGACCGTTGCGTGGATGAGGCGCGTTGATGGTTCCATTTCTCGGCTACCACAGCTGCACTTTCTCATCCACCAGGGTTTATATATACAATACAAAAAAACGAGCGGGATCCCAACGGGTGAAATTTTTTTTTTATGTTTTTTAAAAACGATGAAAAACAAACCGACAATTAATATCGTGACAAAAGTAGTTTCCACCCACGTAAACACGAAAAGGGGGAGTTTATGTATACGGTGTCGTCATATTGGTTTTTATACCCCGACACTCGCATTAAAAGAGTGCCATGTTTGCTGAGCTGCAGGTCAATATAGTTTTGGGAAAATTGTTTCGAGCGCGCATTAAAAGTATTTAATGGTAAGTCAACATTGAGTTTTAAGAAATTTCTCATTTTGATGGTGTTGGAATTTTGTGTTGGTCATCGGGCGTCTGTTTGGTGCCAGTTTTGGCGTTAACAGACCCTTGATTAGCGACTCGGATGAGAGTTTTAATCAAATAGACAGAGTCCCGCCATTCTGGCACTTGGCAGCATTTGTTTATGGTGGCATTAAATCATCGGAGGGGAATTTCCACTTAGTACCTCATTAACAAAACATGCCCCCCCCCCCCCTTCATATCGTAGTTATATACCAGGTGGGTGTCGCTTTGTCATCTTTATATTTTTTTTCTTTTTTCACCACTTAATCATTTCTTAATGGTTTTTCACTGCCATTTTTGCGTCGAAATGTTTTTCATTGCACTTTGCAGCACGGATCAGCTTACACCAATTATTAGTTAAGAGAGGGATGGCGAGTGCATTAGCGCACACGCGTAATCATGGCGCTCTTCATGCATTCGTAATAACGACGTGCATTCGCCCAAGTTGACCCTGCGGAGAAGGTTACCTGCTGTCAGAAATGGAAGCCCCACTGCCGCCGTCTAATTACTGCTGTCAAGGTGATTTGCGCCCATAGGCCACCTCACGCCAGCGCCATTTCAAATTAGCCAAGCATTCGGCCTGGGCCCCCGTCGGTGACAGCAAGTGATTGACAGGTCGCACTGGGCGTATTCAGTTTCAACGCTTTTCTTCATTACAAAATATGGCGACGAATCTGAAAATGGGGAGTTGAGAGAGAGGGGGGATATTTTTTTCCCAACTTTTTTCTTCTTTCCCTTCCAATGTTGAAAAGAGGCGGGGTTATATTCCTCTATCTGCGTTGGCACGTTGCTGACCTTGTGTGAATTCGCTGATGTGTATTTTCGAGTCCATTTTCCCTTGTTTGCTCTTTTCTCAAAAGCTCCGCCCAAAGTTGGCTTTGCCGCACACCATTTTGCTTGATCTCTGTTGTTTTGAAGCTCGTCAATCTTTTTGCAAAGTCAATCGCTTGGATTTATGACTTTTACAACGTTTCTATGTTAAGGAAACATTTCCCTTTTCCCTCAACTTTTTTCTTCTCGTTTTTGGATCATTAAGTAGCAATTACATCATCAGTGGTTCGCACTTTTTACGGTTTAATTAAAATGTTGAAATATGAGATTGACTTTTACCGCAGTTCATTTCCTACTTGTGGGATTTTTTTTTCTTTCTCTAAGAATAATAAGCCGCGTTAATTATCAAGCAAAATTAGACGGTTCTCTACCGCCAGGTGGCTTAAAGGGTGGTGGGAATTTGATTCTAGTAGCAACATAAACACGTTGATTGCTTTGCCATTAATAAACGTCTCTTTAATTGAGTCTTAAAATGAGTTTTTAATGAAAAAGATTTTTAGGGTGGCGCTCTGGTCGTTTAAATGGCGGCCATTATAAATATGAAGATGCGGTCAGTAGCGACCTCTGCTGCCGGACTTTTGGAGGACCGGTGTTTGGTTGCCGTGACAACGGTTGTCAAGGAGGTGGGGTTGATTACACAATCAGACCAATCCGAAAGAGGGCGAGTAAATGGATGCGGGATGGGGTGGCCATTCCATTGGTTCACTTTTTTTACTTTAAATACAAAAACATTATCAGTAATTTTAAATTCAGCCCATCTGACCATCGCATATTCATGAGACGACCCTTTGCCGTCCATTATGTTGATTTTCTCTACCCGAACTGCCCCCTCGGCTGCCCGTTTTCTTCCTTCCTTCCTTCCTCTTGGCCTGCTACAATTAGGAAACGGCATCGACCAAATGGATAAAAAAAAATTTGGCGAAAGTCAAAAAATATTAAAAAGTGTTAAATAAAAGTAATGCATCACTGGACGTGTTAAAACATAGTATGCAAGGTGACCTTGTCGATTCATCCGCCACTGGAGCTGAAGAAGAAGAAAAAAAATCAATAGTCGACCAAGACCTTTTTTTTTTTTTTTTTAACAAAATCGCCAATCGATAAGTTTAAAGAAATCAAAAAAAAATGTCAAGATTGGATTTCGCAAGAGTGTGAAATGTCAAGTTGAGAGAATTAATTGATGTTTGTTTTAGGCGGTTTGTAAAGAATTAATTAAGTGTAACAAATATTGTTGCAAGTACTTGTTGGTGATTTGCATAGGTAAATGAAGTTTGTCAAGTGATGGATCAACATTAGTAATTAGCGAGTTTTCCTCAAGAGATGAGTAAAAGAAAAGTTGTGTGGTCATCGGTCCATATTGATCAGTCCAGCACACTGTTCCATTAGCTACGCCTGGTGTCCCGCGCTCTCATGCTTCATAAAACAAGCGGCCATTTGCAATATCCCTCCCCTCTTTTGCAATCTCTTGATGTGCAGGAGAGATGGTTTGGTGCGTGGGCGGATGCCCATTGCCGGCCGACGCCCCCTTCCCGCCCGGGGTCAGGCGAGGATTAGCGCCAGGCTTATTTAGCTTAAGGCGTGAGGCGGGCCCGTCAATAAAGTGAGGCACGCCGGGGACGCATAAGGGGAGGAGCAGTAAATCAAGGCGCCACAGGCGATAAAGTTGAAGCAAAATTGTAAAATTGTCATTTTTAACGAGTCTGGACACGACCGGTCCCCCCCCTCACGAACGAAATAGAATTTACAATAAACTCTAACTTATTGATATCCAATAAGAAAAGAGTAAATTTTGAAAAAAGAATTCTTTTTGCCATTGGTCAATGCCAAGAATGAGTGAAAAATGGCGCTCTTTTATTCTGGAGAAATCAATACATGTTATTATATGTTATGATGATAATTATGTAAATTGAGTTTGTTCATAAATGTTGCAATACCAATCTGAGCTTGGTGGAGATGAGTAAAGAATGGATTGTGAAGGTAATTATAAGAGAACCCACCTGGGACTCAACCACAAACAAGATGCCCACCTAATAACCATGCAAATCAAGTTGTGAACCTGTTGCACGTTTATCAATAGAGGAAGCAAGAAAAAAAAGGCTGTCCATCGAGTGTGACAGTGCGCACTAAGACCCTGCACTGAGCATTACAATGCTGAGGGACCACTTAAACCAATTAAGAGGCTTAGGAGAGAATCCGCTGGGCATTTATCGGGGTGGCGACTGACCACTATCAACTGGCCTCTTAGTGAGCAGAATGGAATTTGCTTCTAAGAAGAGAAGCAAAAAAAAAAAAATGAAGTGGAAAACTTGGCAATTAGTTGCAATTCTTGTAAATGGATGCAAATGTGGGCAAGCCATCTGCTCAAAAGGAATTACTAATTAGACTTCTAAACAGCCTTACTCTAACTGACTTAGGAAATTATGCAAATTCACATAATTGCTAATATTTTATGCCGAGCCCATCAAAATCAAGTTAGTCGCCAACATAAAGGCGCTCCTCTACTAGTCCAGCAGGGGCCTCTTTCTCTAACGAAGCCTAGTGTTCATTAAAGAAGAAATTGATTGCTTGATCACACATTCATTTTTCTTGTCCACTTTTGTTTATTCATCTTTTTTTCCTCTCTCCATCTCTTAATGTGTCAATTGGACGTCATCTCTTTTAGCCGAGTTAACGCTCGTAATTGCATTAGCAGCACCAGTTTTCATGGCAAACACGCTTTAATTTACATTCGCAATATAATGGAATCAGGACTCGGCAAAGTTTATGACAAGTTGTGATGCAATTACTAACATTAGTTTAATTGATGCTGGGGTCATGGTAAACACAAACACACTTGACAGCCATCCACCAACATGACTAATTCATTTTATTTGTATCGTCAAATAATTAAACAAGTCTAAATATTCATAACTACATCCTTTTTTTGGATATTTAAAAAAGTATAGGTGGCAGATGGAAACAGGCCGCGGCTATTGATCGCCACCAGAGGGATGCTATAGGGGGTGATGGTTGCCAAGCAACCGATCACCCCTTGTTTCTGCAGTAACGGTACCCCCTCATTCTGCATGGCAGATTTTAATTATGATTTTTTGGAATGAATGAATTAAAAAAATTGACTCTCGTGTATTGTTTGGTCGCTGGAATTCGCTGACACAATTAACAGATATAAAAGTTAATAGACATGTATGTAATGGACCGAACAAGAGGAGACCTTGCAGCTCACTACAAAATGGAGATAAACGCTGTATTTAAAAGAAGTAATAAAATAAAACTTTGTATCGCACTCGAATAAATTGATTCGGTTGATGAGTATTCACCAAACCACATAAGAATTTATTATTGTAATAGTTATTGCCAAGACTAGTCATTAACTATGCAATTGCTGTATCATTATGTATACAATTACAATAAACACAGTATACTAATTCAAAACGATGCAAAGTCATAAAAGTTAACAACACTAACTACGAAAACTGTCAAATTTTACATCATATTGAGTGTGGGGAATTAAATTTTAGTCTTCGCTTAACCTTCGAGTTGTTTTGTCTTTCCATGTCTAGCCGGGAAAAATAGAGTTTGTTCTATGTTCAACTGGCAAATAGCTCTGATTGTCAATTGCACACCTGTTGAGTGGCAATTAACGCTTCTTATTAGTCCCAAGTTGAAGAATTTTTTTTTTTTTTTTGCATTTTTTTTTTTGTAGTGATTTAGTTGTGTGGTGCAGTTGCGCAGTTTATTTCCCTGCGAATGTGAGTGTGCACGGTACATCCTATTTTGGTGGCGATATCTTATCGCCTTGGCTGGTGCCGCTGCCGACGCTTCCACCATGCGCCTTGTATGGAGAGTACTCAATCAGCGCGTTCCAAATGGATATTATCAGGACCAAGAAGGAATGTCCCCACCCTCCCTTCTCTCACCCCTTCTGCATGTTGCAAAAGAGAAGTTGCTACATCTCCATCCCAAATGCTGACTTGTCTAAAGATGGTGATCGCTTCTCATATTTAACCCCCACGGTATTTTTCCTCTTCCCTCATTTTTTTTTGCAATTCAATTAAAGTGGATTTATTAGCTGACCGGAAGTGGAGAGGCAACTGGTGATAAAATAGATAATGAAGGCTCGCGTCTCTTTATTGATTGAGATGCGAGAGTCCAGTGGTGGCCAGAGCGTGAGCGAATCAAAAGCTAATCAATCAACGTCAAATTAAAATAGCCACCCCTAGAGCTATGCATTGGAAAAACTTAAAAGAAGAAGAAAAGATTTTTCTTGTTTGGGCAGTCTAAAAAGAGCTATATTGAAAAAAAAAAAAAGTTTTGAGTAGAATTGTATTTTATCAAGAAAGAACGCCACGTCGAGAAAACACGTAAATTTGCACCTGATAACAAGAGCAGAGACGTGATTGAGGGTGGTTTATTTAATCTGGCGCGTCTGATGCGTCCATCCTCATAAAGCAAAACTCCATTGCAGCTGATATGAAAGCCATAAATCGAGCTGCAAACGCGGATAAGAAACGCACCCCTTACTTATTTTCTGTCCTATGATGTATATGAAAATAAAAAAGAAACAAACAATATTTTTAGGTCCACTCTCTCCCTCCCGCTCCATCCCTCCCCCCTCACCTCACAACTCGCTTACCAGGTGACGAACTTTGTGACGGGACTTGAAATTTGAGCATCGGGGGGGTCGGATGGGTCTCACGCATTGACGGCAACCTGATACTCTCTCGGTGGGTTGAAAGGACAAAGTGGTCAACTTCACCCATTTTGTCGTCGATACTGAATCCCGAGTGAACGGGTCAGTGGGTAGAGGGCGCGAGTGATCCGTCCCCCGAGGGGTGCAGGTAGATTTGCGTTACGTCGCCAGATGGCGCCATCTCCGGTGCTGAAGGGGTTGTATAGATAAGGGGTAGAGAGAGAGAGAGGAGGAGTTTATTGGGCACTTGACGGGCGATGATGACGAGCAGCGCGATCTTAGAATTTAATCTTCGATATGAGGTTGTGAGTGTGTGGGCGCATGGCAATTTGTCGGCAGCCAACTTCTCCTGCCATTTGCCACATTATTTATCCTCACACACTTTGAAATTGGCTTTAATGGAAGAAGAAAGCTGGCACGGGATAATGTTTTGCCGCCATTAATGATAGCTGTCCTCGTCCAACATGAATCATTCGAGGGAGAGAGAGAGAGGAATAAAAAAAAAGATGGGGGAGGGGAGAGAAGCATAGTGTGCGATGACCCCCGTGACCCCCGTTTTGCTTGGAACTATGGGTATCATTTGTGTTTTAATTGGCGTGTTTTAATTGCGGGTTGGTTAGTCACAAAAGGCTCAAGTGGGGAGCCGTGAAAAGAGGGAGCGGACGCCGTTTCTCACGCAAATAATGTATACAGCTTCCTGTTTCCGTTTAATGGAGTGGAAGGGTTGAGACCCCGCAATGCGTTGAATTGTGAGTGCCGTTGTAATTAGCACTTTATTTGTTAATCAATAGTGGTTCCTCTGAGTGTGTGGGTGTTGGCCAACGACTTTCTTATGCTAATCACTTCTTGCACACGTTTACTGTAATAGTAATGCATTACGTCGTTTGCTAGATGCTTCAAACGACTACAGTTGGAACACTCAATGTGCAGTACTTGCATGACGATATTGAAATATTCAGTACCGCTACCGTTATTCTAAACCTTTCTACAGTTATTAACTGTGAGGTTGAAAGAAAAGTCGAGTTTTGGTCAGTTAGGTTGTTAGAACGTCTTGTCACGTCGTTTCAATATGTTGCGATCTCGAGTTGATTGTCGTTGCTCCAAATTTGATGATTATTCTTGAGCCTCGTTTTCAGATGGAGTTCGCCGCGAGGGAGAGATGAGAAGCGCTTTTAAAATTCTCGGCATTATTTGCGAGCTGAAACCCCGCGTGCGTTGTAATCTGTTTTTGTCTTTTTCTTTTGCCTCCAGCTGCCCACGTTAGACAGTGGAAGGGGGATGGACGCCCCCCTGGGTAATAATAAATTCCGTGATCCAGTTTGCTTATTGATCGCCACTGTCACTGCCGCCGCCAGAGGGAGGGTGGCACCGGCCTAAGAAAGGCCCAGTTGCTATGACGACCAAGCATCTTCACATGTCCACATCCATCAAGAAAAAAAAAAAAAAAAAAAACGCTTAACTGGAAGAATATTCCAGCATCGACACTGGTCATCACTGAAGGTCATTGCACGCAAAAATGAGTAGGGTGTTCTTTCCCCTTTGCACACACATTAGCTCAGAAAACAGCCTGTAGCCAGAGAGTGAGCAATCAATCGAGTGGAGGACACGCCATCCAAGAAATAAGGTTAATTAATGTTGGTGGTTGGGGCTAATCGAGCAGACATCATTGGACGCTCGCCTGTTTACCTGCACACTACCTCTTAATGGAACTTTTCTCGTGCGCTATTCTTAATCGACTTTTGATTGTGTCCCTCTTTGAATCGCACCCCACATTTTTCTTCAATTTCTCCTAATTAGAATAGAGGCAGTTGGCGCATAAATTGGATATAATTAAAAAGTTTCCATTGGTTTTAATTGGGCAAAATCCTTTGGTTACTCATTGCCCAGCAACTTGCAATGGACGAAGAGATTAACGATGGTTGGGACGTTAAGCTGTTAATTAGAAGCGGCTACAGTAGCTTGGCCAATCAATGATGTCTAAGCAAATGGAGTCGACAATAAAAGCAGGACAACCCTGTGACCATTAACGCCAACCTACCCCCCAACCCCTCCCTTAATGGCGTTTTCATTAAGATGGCCGCAGTCTGGCGCCGGACCTCCGATTTAACCTCGGCTATTAGTGTTCCATAAATTTTCACTAAGATGCCCACCGTGCAAAATGGCAAAGGGGAAATGGATTTTTGTATTTTTCCTAACCGGAAGTTGCAATCTGGTTTTAATAAAATTTCATTAGATTTGTGAACATTAAAGTTTAAAGTGCTAAAATAATAGGATTTGATTTTTTTGTTTTTTTCTTCTCTCGTTTAATTGTAATGAAATTTTGGTATGGAGAAAGGACCTTTCTTCCGTGAAATGATGCTATAAGTGGATTTACAATCAGCAATGCTTTCTCTTCAGGCAAATTTACAATTACGTTATTAAGAGAGACCGTAAAAAATGTTTAATTAGCATACAAATATCTAATTAGAATACAAGTATGTTTTCATCAAACCAAGAATTTTTTTCTCTCTCTTCTTGCAGAATTTTTCGCGGTTGACTACCTTTGATTGTTTTTGGTGATGAAGACATGTTTTGTCAACAAGCAAATATTTGACCATGATGTGTGTACTGCAGGTAGGGTTATTTATTTTTTTTAAGGGGGTTTTTAAATCAAGGGGGAAATTACGAAATCTTAAGTTATTTCGTATTTTGTTGTCTAAGCTTATTGTAAATAGTGTTGATAATGTATTTTGGGTTTTATGAAGGTATATTAAGTTGTTACAATTTGCCGTGTAGTAAACGTGTTTTGGAATTTGAACAATTTTGGCTGAGTTAGTTGAACTAGTTTTCGGTTTTTGATAGGGTGGCCATATTGGCGCAAGGTTAGATCGGAAGCCAAAAGGTGATGTAACATAATTCTGTGCGGCTCCCTTGACCTGAGAGGTACTTTAGTAGTCGATTGAATGGTTTTCATGACGAAACATATGAAAGAAGCCATTTTACAACGTGATTAAAGTCGTATTATCAAATTGGACACTATAAATTAAAAATTTTTGGCCATAGTATATTTCAGATTTGCAACCATTTCGCAAGAATACGAAGAGTGCGTAAACAAATATAAAGGCGCATTGATTTTTTGTTAATACACAAAATTATAATTAATAAAATTCAGAACGGACGAGTTGATTTATAGAACAATGTTAAATTTGTAATTTGGTTGATGATTCTTTTACGGATTAGGCAGTTGTTTCTCCGATTGGATCATTTCATTTAAGACAACTGTGACCAAAAGAAGCCTATGGCTTCCGCCCCACGTCGTCCTCTTAATCCTCGGCCATCAATGGCAGGTCTAATGAGAGCAGCGACAATTTCCTGCAGCTTAATAATTGTAGCAATGGCGGCCAATTGAATTTTGTGCGTCGCGATGACCTGACGTGTTCGCATTTTGCAACTTGCTTTTCCAATCAAATTAAAGTGTCTCCCGTCGTTGCAATTTTTACATTTGGTGCCAAATTAACCTCGCATCTAACCTCGCTTATTTTATTGTTTTCCCAACAAAATCGCATTACCAACGTTGAATATGATCAAACTCAACGGGAATTAAATGCCTTGACGCCTCCTCTTATTAAACACATTTTTAGAAACACACTCACTACGTGCGCAAGAACTTAATAAACTACATTTAAAGGAAAAATAAAAAACAGCTGGGATTATTTTAGCCTACCTGAAAAAGAGGCAAGAAATATGAAAGGCAAAACTTTTAATAAAATTCGCATTGGGATGATTGTGCGGTAATGACGTGTTTGCAAGTTTCATTGCGTCTCGATGGTGGCGCCCCGCTGTGGCTGCCGCGTAAACAAGGCAACACAGAGTAGCGCCAATGTTTTGCCGAGACGCACAATAACAAGCTTTAGCCACACAGAAATAATAACCTGATAATTACCACTTAATGCCGGGCGAACTCATTTTGCCATGCACGGAAATTCTAGTTGTAGGGGAGAAAAAAAAAAGTGAAATTCAATAAAATTGCCAGCCGCGTGTATAATAATAGTTGCTTCGATTGTGGAAGGAGGGGGTTGAAAGATTTTTTTTTTAGGGGGGGTGCACGCGTTTTGTTCTCCCAATCTGCATGCAATAAAATGCACGGCTGTAATTAGGTTTTTATAACCTTTTATTGGAACGTTATTAGAATTTGACAATTAAAAAAAGTGAAAAATGTATCTTAATTGTAGACACGAGTTGACCGAATGGTGAGGGAGGGGTTTAGCCCAACTGTGATGACCTAGTATATACGATTATATGAAAGCGCCACGAAAACACATTATCGTGCATTAATGTTGCAATGGCGCAGTCTCATTAGAGCCGCAGGCAAGGCAATTAAAACAATTATGAGTTTGTGCGCAGTGAGAGAAAATTGTGAATGGAATAATTAATTGAACCGGTGTGGCCGACACGCATTTTGGCCTCCCATCTGAGACGGATAATAGTATTATTTGCGCAAATGAAGGAAAATAACGCGGCGCATCTGATGCGATGTTGCTTAGCAACTGGCTCTCTCTCTCTCTCTCTCTCTCCCTCGTTGTACAGCTGCTCCGCTTGCATCACATTTCGAATCTGACCTTCATTTCGAAATGAGCAGCCACTCGTGATTAAAGAACGCAATTAAGCCAAAAGTTGGTTCGTGCCATCTCGCTTTTGATTTATCGCTCAGTTTGCATTTTTCCTCCTACTTAATGAGATGCTATTTTCCACTGAAACATTGCTAATTGCACCCCATTCACTCGCCAACTCCTAATAACCTCTGCATGAAACATTTTTTATAATGTATTTACTAGCCACTGGTCAATCATTTTCAACTTAATTTAGTGCAGGTTAAGCCTAGTACTCAATTCGACTTTTCCCTTATCCGGTACTCACTTTGTCGGTGAAATATATCACTAAAAAAAAGTCGATTTTAGTCTCAAGAATGGGCAACGAGACACTTAGAAATCACCTGAAAGATGGCGGATATAGCCTAGTTCTAATTTAACTGGTCAAAAAAGAGACCGGTACAATATAACCTAAAACGCCTACTTATGTTTGATTCAACATGTATTGCCCAATTTGAGGTTTACAGACAAATGAGATTTCTAGTTGGGTATTGGGTGGACTACTTAGTTGAGACAACTATCACTTTTGTACTTCCATTTGTCTCACATCCCTTGAATTATATCAAGTGAGATGATGGGAATTTTATAGTGTACCTTAATACGGTGCCCTGTGGAGTGCGCCATTTGAAATAGTAATTTGAGTGCCCTATACACCTATAGATGTAGGCAGACAATTCAATTGAATAACATTAGAATAGTGTACCCTTCAATGTTGTTGTAATTTTAAAAAGAGCTCTTCATAACGGAAATTTGTTTATGACAGCCATGTTTTATAAGTCAATAAGTCATTCATCACGGTTTACTCTACGGCAACTCACGTTACAGAAAAATTATCGAGTGAGTACAGGCTCGCTAAAAGGCAGGTGAGTCGCTTTTTAATCACGATTTCACGCTGCGAAAATTGTCACGAGTGAAAAAACCTAACTGAAGCTTAAAGTGCCCACAGCTGTTGAACTGACCTCGAAATTGCGAGTCTCATCCATCGGATCAATTTTATTACTGCAAATTAGAAAGGATGTCACCTGTCATGATTCAAATACTGGACTCGGGGCAACACACACACACACACACATGGAAATGATTTGCCCCTCACGTTGATCCCTCCTCCCCCACCAAGTGCTGACATGAAGCCCAGACATCTACCCCCCATGGGCACAAACGCCGACGTATCCCAAAAAGTTGTTGACGATGCGAGGATTTGTAAAAGGTCAAAAAGAAGAGGATTTTTATGTGTCGTAAAAGTGTGACGTTTATTGTATAAATAAGTTGATTGACCAGGTGAAGAATGACGTCGAGTTTGCTAGATCTCATTTCAAGTTGATCGTCCGATTAGACTTGCTAATGTGTTCTATAACTCGATCCGCAGTCATTTCACATGCTTATGTAATCAGGGCGCCGACTAAATAACATGAATATGGATCGACAAAGACGACGACTCCGTGATTGACTTTGACTCGAGGCTTTTTTATCCCTGCTCAAAATTTCTCTCGATACTGCACACAAAGATGTAATTAGTTGATGCGTTTTGTCTCGCCTTTTAATTGGTGCATTTTGATGGCCTAGATGGAGATTTGTGAATAATTAATTGGCGAGAGCGCCGTCTAATGGTGAAACCACCTGCTGCTAAAATATTTGAGGAGAGTGACAGTTTTTAAGGGTGATAGAAAGAAAGAGAGGGTTGTTGGGTGTTAATAGCACCACTTGATGGTCAGTGCGGTTTGTTAGGTTGATGGGTGCTAATGTGAGCGAGTGGTCAGTTTGTGGTCTCACTTAGAGCCAGCCACAATCTGGTGGCAATTGGAAATTGATTGACCTTCGTCGAGACAAATCTAACTGACCACGCAATTGTCCCCAGGAAATGAGAAGGGCTCTCTAAGACCTGTGTTGCACCCGTTACCGTTATAGTAATGCAGTTCATCGTTTGGAAATTTAATGCACTGTGACTTGTTACAATAGAGAAGTTAATCAATCCAATAGGCAATGACATAGCAGTGTAAAAGCACAGTAGTTGTACAGAAGTGCATTTCTTCATCTTTCTTTTAAGAATTTTCTTGAGAAAATGATGCAAGCTTATAAGTCTTATAATTTCTGACCAATGAAGTCAGTAAGACAGCTCGTACAGGTTCACACTTGTGTTCACATTGAAGTGATGCTGCACTATGGGAAGCGCTCGCAGATTTGGCTCAAGTATCCGCAGTGTTTGATAAGTAGTCGAGGAATTTCGAGCAACACTTGAATCAAAAATATTTCTTTGCGTTATTTATGTCCAATGTGAAATGTGAGAATTTTAAAAAAGTTAAGGGTCGCCTCTGTAGGTATAATAAGATTGCATTATTACCATCTATGTATGTACTCTTGAATGTATTGTGTGGTTATTTAAATGTAACGGTAGTAGTCGGTATTTTAGTTTATGTAAGGAAAGTAATACTGCGTTAAGTCTGTTCTTTTTTGAATGTTTTGAAAAGTGGTGTTTATTTTTTGAAAAATTAGAGTAATGATTTTTGGTAGTGTGTGTCTCTCCGTTCTTGTCAAAGCGATGCATTTATCAATTTGTGTGTTCGTCGCATACAGCACTCAAGAGAAAGGAAAACGGGGTGCCATTGGCGGGCTCGGCTCAATTTGCCTCATTTTCACTGTCAACTCGCGGATGACATTCCGGAATAAAGCTTGACAAGGTGGCACAAGACGTTTCGGGGGGAGGGATTCTCTTTTGTATGCTGGCGCCACTGGGTGAGAGTTAGTTGCGACCGATGCATAAATCATTATGGACGGTAGAGTATTAAGACGTTATGGCTCGCAAGTTTTGTCTAAATTATTGAATGCACAGTCTATGCATTCAAATCACCACAAACCATTTGGCGAAAGTTATTAAATAAACAACACTTGCAGACCCCCCTTACGATGCAGTTTTCTTGGAGGCAAAGTTTTTCTAATAAAATTTTAATACAAGCCGAGTGAGGCGCCCCGCCACTTAATGGCACAATATCGATGTCATTGTGCAAATCCTTCGACGCCTAAGCACGCGCGCCCTATACACCTGCATTGCACATTGACAGGTATAATCGGGTGATAAGTGGTGCAAAGGAACATTGTTTTTTTTAAGGGTCGATGCCTTCAATTACGTTTTTCCTAGATTAAAAAATGACCGTTTACTCAGAAATATTCTGAGGTGTGATTGCGACAAATTATATCATTTTGTGTACCCGCCCAATCGTCCCAAGGCGGTCAGAAAAAAAACTTTTTATAGATAAGGATGGTGGGTGCCAACGTCAGCCCTTCCACCTGCCCTATCTTTAATAGCTTTTTCAAGTGGGTTGACGAGACATCTGGTGACGATTATTAGAAAATTTTAACAGTTTCTTGTGCAATATTTTTTGTGTCTGGACAATTGAATGGACAAAACTAATTGATCTCATTGTCAGCTTGGCAAATGATTCTGTTTTGTCTCAGGTGTCACGTGATTTTTTTTTCTTTTTTGCTTTGTTGGATAGTATTTCTTCATCCGAATTGGAAAGAATAAAAATCAATGATTGCGCGCCAAGTGAATTGGAAGCTTTTATTTTTTTTTTTTTTTATCTTTCCCCCCATTTCAACTTTTTTTTGAAAAGTATTTTATTTGGTAAAATGCAATTGGCGTTTATGTGAAGGAGGGGGAGGAGAAGGAAGAAAATAATTATTTTTGTGACGGTTCAGTTAGCATTAGTGGATGTTTGGCATAGGATGAGCTTAAGCTTCGACGCTCGCCAAGCGGCACGTCCGCCGTCCACGTGACAAATGCGTCTAAATCGAAGGGCGAATTGGGAGGCATAAGTGTCGCCATTTTAATCCTCTAGACCGGAAGTGTAGGACATTGTGTGTTGGTGGGGGAATGGACTTGACGTCTGCAGCTGACGATCCCATGTAGATTAATCAGAGGAAAACAAAAGACGCTTTTTGCTTCGATTTACGTCGAGTGGCGAGCGCTGTCATTGAACGTCACTTACACGTGGTTAACACAATCGAAATTGTCAAGATGAGCAAACACATTAACCCTTTTCATTTGGAAATTAATTTTGCCCAAACTTTGCTCAACTCTTAAATTCCTGGTCACTTTTCTTTCCATTAAGCGACTACATTGTGCGCCATCTGGTTTCTAGTACTGACACTATTGATTTGACAAAAATCAAGTGTTTCTGCTATACAATTTCGCTATTTCTACTCAGACAAAATGTAGTTGTAAGTCGTTTACATTTAAAGCAAGAAAGATTGAAGATCTCAAATATTTCATGCAGTTAAGTAATAACACCAAAAGGTGGCGCATTCACATAAGGAAGGCAAAGCATATGTCAAAAACTTGTACATTTGACATTGTTTTGTCATTAAACAACTTAACGCAGTGAGACCAATAGTCATTTCAAAACGGAAGTGTTGCACGGCTGCACAGTAAAGATTTTTCCTTAATAAGTTTAAATGAAGACTTGTAGAAACCCTAGGATTTTCTTATATGCAAGAAGATTGATTGAGTTGATAATTAAAGTATTATTTAGTTGGTCAGAGGAGGATTTTGATTAGTTTTAATAAATGGAGGATCGTCAAGTAGAGTCGCTTTTGGCTGTTGAATCAATTCAGTGATGAAGGGGAGAGACTTTTCTTGAGGATGATCACGATGAAATGTTATTGCATCATAAAAGTAGCGGGAGCCTCGGCGCACATGAGGAGGTGAGTTATTGGCAAACGAGTTACCTGATTGAACTGTCAAACATAATGTGGCCCAGCGCCATCTGCTTGTTCGTCAATTTCGGGTCGCGATTAGGCACGTGTCCCTATCCCCCTTACCATACCCTCAAGCAAAGACGTCATCATTTATAAAATTAGGCCCACGGATTAACGGATTGTCAATTACGAGCTCACAAAAGACGATGCTGGTTTTGTCCGCAGAGAAAGTTTGGATGAGGGCCAATCGCTTGGCAATTAATGATTGAATATTTGAAAAAATAGAGTAAAAGTGTAGAAAAGACATAGCCTATCGTCTTGTGCAAATTACCAAGTTTAATAGCAGCATCAAACTCTTTAATGGGAGGTAATTTGAGCAAAGCTTTTTCAATTATACGCAATGTTCTCTGCGTGTCATTTGAGACTTTAAAAATTAGCTCAGCCCTGGCGTTGCATTCTAAGAACCTCCTCCTCCTCTTGTAGATCTATACGTCGGTCAACTCCTCCTCCCTCGCCTCGGCCTCGATTAACAGTGGCAATTAGGATAGGCAATTATCGGGGGGGTTAGGGGGTGGTGGTGAAGGCGATGACTCAAACGCAGTTGTCATGCAACCAGGTAATTATTTCAGCTTTGTTTGCGGGTAATTGCCAACTTTGCGCAGCCCCGATCAGACCATTAGTCAGGACATCAAAAGAGAAACAACAAAACCTTTGTCTCACTTTCGTTTTTACAAAAATATATTTTCAATACTATGTCACGCAACTAATTGCCCCCGTTCATTAATTGATAAATGCACGCGATTATGTGCTAATTTGATTTTTTTCACTTTCCGTCCTGTCTTGTTGTTGTCTTCTTCTAATCTCGACTTGAGCAAACAACCATAAAGGGACTAGGTACCCGCAAAAAGCCCAATTAATGTGTGCCACCTTTTTTTTCCACTGAGTAAACTCCATTTTTCAAGTGGAGAAAAAAAAGAGGTTTGTTGGTTGTGTCTTGTCACCTGAACCTAAGGTAACAGACGCTTAATTAATTACACCTCTCGAGGATAATCCAGTATCCAGAGAAAATAACGTAGCGAGCAATTACCAGCTAAGCCTTTGGATGCTACCTGGGCACGTGTTTATTATCACTCGCGACCCTGGTGGTTGAAAGTAGAATCACTCGGAGCAAAAATTAATGGCAACGAAGGAATTAAATCACAATGGCGCCAAGAGCCACACGGGGATGCAAATCCGAGTTGAATAGAGGCGCCTCCTCTGATCGCAATCCCCCTGCCCTCGTTATTGCGAATTATCATTCTAATTTTCTAAGATTTACAACAAGACTGTAAAAGTTACATTAAGAGTACCTCCTCTATAGTAAAAATGATATTACAGGACTTATAAATGTAACTTTTAGGATGTAAAGTTGTATATTAAACACACTACACCATATAAAAATTGCTGTTAAAAACGACTTTACACCTTATTATGCTATCATTTAGAGGTGAAAAGTCGTAGTTCACACCAAAAATGGCGGAAATACGTGAATGCCATTTAAAACAAATTTACACTTTTATTCCATTGTTTGACTTTGAAATGTCAAGTTTAGAAATACAAGAGTGACGAAATGGCATTGTATTGTTTGTATAAATATCTGTAGAAAGATGTAGAAAAAGGGTGTGTTAAGAGTGCAAGCGATGGGTTACACAATAATCAATACAATAGTAGGAAAGAGTAAAAGTGTGAGTTATTATAAAGAGGTGAAGCAAGCGAGGGAGGGACAGCCGATAATTACTTGGGGTGACGACACTATAAAAGGAGAATTTTTCCCTGATGAAACGTTTCATTCCACCAAAAGGTGGGGGGATCCTTTAAAAGAGGGATAACAAAATTGCCTACTGCCACCCATCCGCCGGGGGTTGGGCAAAGAGAATGGTGTGAGACGTTGGTCGGGAAAGGGGATAAGGATGAATACTTTTTTTTTTCCCGTCATAGCCCCCTGCCACGAGATGAGAGAAAAGTTGAAAAATCTTGCTCTCTTGCAATAACGATTAATTTTTTCTTTGAAATCCAAAAAGAGCGCTCGCTCCATCCATCAAGAGGAGAGGCACTTTGTCAGCCCAGTTTGATGACGGGGGCGCCCGCCAATTTAATCTGGCGCATGCATCATCCTAATCAGCTCGCGGGGCTTCTGGTCAAACCCGATGAAGCTGTCACACCGCGGTGCCCCAACTAACACCTGTTTTACTTGTTGTTGTGTATTTTGGCTACTCACCCCTCTCGAGAATCTTCCCGGTGGCATCTGTAAAATATATTAGAAAGAAAAAAAATGTTAGTTTTTTTTTTTTTTTTTTGTTTTAAAGGCAATTATCTAAAGGTGTGACATTGGATTTAGGGGTTGGAGTTTAACTGGAGGCTTGGCGCGTGCTGCCACCTATGTGCCTCGGGTTGAAAGAGGGAAAATTTTTTTTTCGGTTACGGACGATGACTCTCGAGTTGGGATATTGTTAATGAAGATTAATCGCTGAGATTGGGTTGGTTGTAGTATCACCATCCGTATCTTGACACGTTGGAAATTATGCGTGTGTGCACACACTTGGCGTTGCCTATAGCTACAGTGGACCACCCACTCGTCTCTCCCGCAGGTGGCTCTTAATTTATGGATCCTTTGGCTTGCTAGGTGGGCAAGAAGTAGCAGCACCATCGCACCGTTTTTCCGAGTTGAGGTCCATTTCATTGAACTAATGCGGGTCCTTTACGAGCCAATAAAGGCCAGACACACTTTTGTTAGCATGGCTTTAATGGGAGGACGCAGATTTCCAAGTGGATTGCGCCAAGTGCCAGTGATGAACTGACCAGGTGCCACTGATCCCATCGCCATTTTTTATTTTTTGGTCAAGGTCGATTTCTTTTTTTTTTCGGTTGAAATGGCGACTCGTGGTTATAGGACGGAATAATTGATGGGAAGAAAGGATATCCCGCGTGTTTTATGACATGGGACGAGTGGAGAATGTTGGGCAACTTCCTCGATCAGAGAGGAAAAAATAATTATAATAACTCGTCAAGGCCAGTCAAATGAGGTGGGGAAATGTCCAGCTCGGATTTCGTACGGTGTCCGGTTGGGACAATAACGACATGAAATTAACTTTTTTTTTCATTTCCATATAAATGAAAGTTTCGTATGTAAATTACGAGTAAAAATAAAACTCAATTTTTTTTTAAAATAGAAGAACATTTTGGAAATTTACAAAAATTTACATTTAAAATATTTTCATTAAATTTTTTACACTTCTTGTAGTTTACAAATTTGATATTGTTTAGTCCTAAGGGGCCACCGTACTTTTGCAAAAATCATGTTTCCTTTAGCCCCAACCTCTTGACGTCACTTAACCCTTTGATTCAAGAAAAATTATAGGTTTTCTTATTCTTGTAAAGAGGTCAAGCCACGTATAAACGATATTCAAAACGCCCCATCGATTGAATCAATGTTGGCCATCGATCAAAATTGGTGATGGGGCGGAGATAATGTAAAGAATATATTCTTTTTTCCTTCTTGCCGTACGTTTATTATTGTATGATTAGCCTTGAATCACAGGTTGTTGTTTTTACTAGATCGAGTTTCAGTTTGAGATCCCCCTCGCATTTTGAGAACGCTCACTCATTCACCTGTAATTATTTTTGAGTAAATACCTGTCAGGAAAAATTACTACGCGCCCATCAAGTAACGATGCCAGACGCTGTCAGTCCAAGGCCCACGCTAATTACGCAATCACCAGTGACAGGATCAGATCAAAGGAATCTCTTAAAAATCAACATGGCCGACAGAATAAATGGTTGGTGATGGGTGGCTGATTTCCAATTCCAAGAGGGGTCTGCCGACCATTTTCACAGCCCAGATTACCCCAACACCCACCATGAAATGTGTCCGAAATAATAAAAAATGCAAATGGCTGCGCTTTTGTTGCACACCTGGGACTAGACGTGAGACTCGCCATATTTCACGCCGGATAATTTGCAGAGACGTCGCCTGCTGCCCACTCCCATTAAGAACCAACAGACCTATCAGCCCCCTACAAGAAGAAAAAGATGAGTTTTTGTCATGGCCACACACAACCCTCTTGGTTTTAAAATTTTTGATTTATTCCCTCAAAATTAAATCGCCCAGATGAGTCACTCTCTGGTCTTTCAACTTATGGAGGCGGGGGGTCATTGGTCGAACACCCCCGGGGGTGAGGCGGGCACTAAGATGTGCCGGAAATGCGGAAGAGCATGTTACTGACTCCCCCACAATTCGGAATTTTAATTTTTTTTTTTTTTTTCATTCGATCACCAAAATCAAAAATTTTTATCTTTTTTTATTACTGTTGATGCTACTGAGAGACAGTCAGCAAGATTTTTTTTTTTTTTGTACTTTACGATCGAATTTGGCTCGTAAAATACGTCACGAGGCGTCAACAGGACACTCGGCATCTCCGTCGATGGAAGAAAATTTGTTTTTTTTTTCCATGTGCTGACTCGTCATAAAGTGCAAAATGCGCAAATGACCAGAGTCCCACCCGCGCTTAAATTACAGTGTGGACGCAAAAAGAGCTGAGTCGACACAATTTACACAAGAGGAGAAAAGAGAAGACGAAAAAAGGCGAGATACAATTTGAGGGAGAAGAAGAAAAACTAAAATAAATAAATTATAAAGTAAATAAGATGTGTTTTGTTTGTTAAAGGTGTAACATATAAAAAAATGTTTTTTAACGTTAAAGTCGTACCCGAAAAAAAATGGCGTTGGGTGAAGTCAGTGTCGTTCATATTGAGTTAGAAATGTGAAGCTTCCTTCTGAAATTGAATCGCAAACAAAAAGTTGGCTCACAAGATTTAAAAGATGATGCGAGTTTTAAGAAGGTTGGCAGACGGCCGATTTTTTTTTTTTTTTTTTTTTTTTTTTTTTTGTGTGAAAAGGTTTTACAAGAAGTCACGAAAAGAATAAGAAACCATTTCTACAGAAAGCGTCATTAATAAAAAGTCTTTTTTGTTTTTCTCGGGAGGGATTTGGTGGGTGTCAATAGTCAATTTTTTAATTAGGGGGAGTATAATTTGTGCCCGGAATTCCATTTCCTGATGCTGAGGTCGCAAAAGTGTTTTTGTGTGTGGCAAAATAAACAGCTCGAAAAGGGCAGTTTCCATTATGAGTGCGAGCAATTTCCTCCGCCATAGGGAAAAATGCCTCGTGGTCCCCAAGTTTCAATTTCTCGCAGAACAAAAGCAAGCAGGCAATCAAGGCCTCCAAGCTGCATCGAGTAATTACTTTCTCACAAGGACTCGAGATTCCTTCTTAACACACTGCTGGGAATTATTTTCTCCTCCTTCTTCATTGTACTAAATCCCAAAAAAAAATTATATTTATATATATATATATATGAAGAAAAGAAAGAGAAAAAAAAATATAATTTAACCAATTGACGAGCCACCATGTTTGTCCAAAGTGTTTTGGACGAGGACAAGACGTTTTGGTGCTGTTGATTCGCTTGTTGCAATTTTTTTTGACTGGTCGTAAACAGTTTGGAAAGCGAGCGACTCACAGTCGGAATGTTCATTGTAACTTCCATCAGAGGAATATTCACGAGCAAGAAAGGGAAGCTGCTCCACTCCTCCCCCTTCCTTAGTAACGGACCTAAATCACTGGTGGGTGTCTCGCCTTGATGGCAGCGACCCCTTCCGTTAGTCTGGCCGGATACGACTTGTGCGTATGGTGGGGGCAGACATGGGGTTGAAGGTACCACTGGACAATCTAAATGAGCTTACATTACACCTCAAATCGATATTTTTTCTCCCCTCTCGTCTAGAATTTCTACATCTGTTAATTTCGGGCCAAAAAGTTCGCTTTGGTAAATTGTGAGAACTAAAAGGTGTAAAAAAAAAAAATAAAATAAAAAATAAACAAGGCCATGCGGAAAGACTTAAACATCTTTAAACAATGCAAAACTATTGGATCGTACTAAAACTGGTAACTAATTATGGTGTACTTGTTTCGTACGTCACTTAACTAAGTTGCCAAAAACTAGCAAAGTATAAATGGGCTGAATCAATGCATTGCAATGGGTGGCATTAGCCACTTCGTAAGTACAAAACAAGTAATTAGTAAAAGAAATGGTGTAATATTTGCTAAAATAATTAATGTAGAAAGGAAATTATTTTATACCCTCACCAGTATTAAAGTCAACTGCAATAGTATAACCAGTACTTTGCTATCCGATACAATAATTTTCACAAAGATATTTAAAGAATCGATTCCAAGCACACGTTTTACAACTTAGTGTTGATTTAAATTTTTAATAAATTTTAAGTCGAACCTTTTTTACAAGTTCAATTGTCTTGAAAATTAGAATTGAATGCAAACAAAAGACATGTTGAGTACCACAATACATAGGAATTTGCTTTTTTGTGACTTAAAGCTGACCCGTGGAAAAGAGCAGAAACAAATAAATATTCAGTACACTTAGTACATTGAGTTCACTACAGAGTCGAGGGCTTCAACCATAATTGAAACAAATTAATAGTCAACCAAAGTTGTATTATGTCAATACGACATTTCATTACTAAATAGTTTAGAAGCCAACTTAACCCAAGCAGAATTTTTTTCCGCATCAATATGTTGGGATAATAAAGAAAAATTTGGCAAGAGATAAGTTTGGGGGAATGGAAATGTAAAAGTGACGTCACTGAGGGGGAAGAAGAGGAAAAGATGTTTGGAAAAAACGGTCTTTTGTTAAAAATTTTTGGAGTAAAAATGTCTGCCCGATCCCTCGGAAAGTGAGTGAGATCAGTCCCAAAATGGGGGTAAAAGTGGGGGGTGAGGAAAAAGTGCTCCCTCGTTTTTGAACCCCTTATGAAAAGGGGAGCGGGGTGGGGCATCAGGTAACTCGCGCGTATAATAAAAAAAGACCTTCTGCTCCGTGCGGGTGGGAACTGGGCAAGAATATTTTTTTGAAAAAGAAAAAAATGGTTGCCCTGCCCATATTGGGGTGAGAAACGACGGCGACTGGGCGACGACGGCTGGACTTGATGGATGGACGACGGACGGGGTCAGCTACCCAGATGACGAGCCAAAAGAGAAAGCGCATTAAACGAGGACGTGTGGTCAGTCGATGGTAGAGTAGCCAATTACCACTGAATGCCAAGTGTGTGCAAAGGGATTTGGCCTCCGTCGTCGCCCTCCCACACAAAACGGCCGATTTTTTTTTTTTTTATTTTAGTATAAAGAGGTTGGCGCAACCATTTGTAATGAAAGTAACTCACTCACTCACCGACTTGTTTGCACTCAAGGACACCAACTTGCGAGTGACATCTGCAAATAAAGCAATGTCACTTTATTGCACGACAAATGTTTTAGGATGGGAGGGTCAGTAGAGGACGGGGGGGAGGAGAAGAAATATTTAAGACGAAGAAAAGAAAAAAATTAAGGAAAGTTGAATAGACGATTAATAGTGGACTGGTTGATTAGATTTGTGATAGAGATGAGTGCGATCACGATTGACCAAGATTAAATTCGGCTGCTTACAGTCTTAGTAGAATAAAGGGGTACATTAAAACTTCTAAAATTTAACGATTAAGCATCTGTTTACTGATTTGTCTTGATGGTTTAATGCTTATTAGTTATAATCATAATATCGTATTATAAGTTAATTTAAAGTTTCCAAACAGTTACACGAATTTTGAGGTTGAAATTGCGCGAGTGTTTCATATTTAATTGTGCAAAACTTTATTTTGTTGAGCAGAATTTTTCGTAATTTTGTCTTGTGATGGTTGAAAAAAAATTCAGGTAGCCCACAAAGTACCCCTACCCTAGAGATTGCAGTTAGGCCATGAAATTCCTTTCCCATGCACGTGGTAAATGAATGAGCTGTCAGGTGAAATGGCTGACAATTGATGTTGCATTGACCGTGATGAATACACAGTGCCCAACTTCCTTCTCTTTCTTAACCCGTTCTACTCCACTGACCCAAAGAAACACTTTTCCTTTGCTTACTTTTTTTTTCTCTCTCTCCACACACTCTCCCCTTCTTTTTTCCCCACTCTCCTCATCTTTGCTCCCTTCTGGATTGATTGGTTGCGTCCTCCCGGATCCGCCATGAGCAGTGCCTTAATCCCGCCAGGTCATCGGACGAAACTGAGAGGGGGAGGAAAAGAGAAAAAAAAATCAATATTAGAATAGTATAAATAAATTGAAGATGAGAAATCGCGTGACAATACAAAAACATATTGTTTTTATAACGCTATATGAACATTAATTTGTCGAGCTGCCCATTTACCCTTCTTTTGTGTTTGCAATAGACACAATCAACTTTATTTGACACCTCACACGCCTACTTTAGACTTTTTACTTTATAAATTTTTTTTTTGTTTTCTATATATTTTTTCTTCTCTTTTTTATGCGAGTGCACAATCTTGTGCCCCCGCCAGGTGAAAGGAGGGGCAATGGCTGAAATTGAAAATTCGGAATTGGCATGCGATTTGTTTCTGGTGCGTGGGTGGGTGAGTTGAGTAAGGACCCTCACTCCTAATTCCTTGCCTCGAGCTTTGATGGAAGAGGGTGCGTCTGTCGAAGGGCTTATATTTATACATATATCTCTATATACGCCTTTTCTGCCTCTCAACTTTTCTTTTTTTCCTCCAAGATTTCTTTCTTTTTTTGGCATGGGTCTAAGTGCCGCCCGAGGTTGGTCTCAGTTCTTACTGCCTCCTGTCACTCATTCAATGGAAATATATTGAGAAAAAAAAATTTTTCTTTTTGCCAGCTTCTTTAATTATATTTTTCTCTCTATGGCTTCGCACCTAAAAAGATTAAAAAGGTGGACTAATAACGTGCGCCATGCTAAATAATGTTGCACTTGGAATTTGTCCGACTTCCCTTTTGGGAGCTTTAAATCCGCCACCAGGTGAAGACCTATCTTTTTTTTTTTTTTTTTTTATTTTCTTTTTCCATTCCTTACGTCAGAAAAGAAGCCCCTAGAGTCGCCAAAATATCGATTTTTGTGGGGGCAAAATGCGTGACCAGTTGAGAGTGTTTGTGTGTGACCATTTAATATTTTTAATATTTTTCAAAGGGGAGTGAAAAAGAGTTGAACATAAATTTAGTCAAATGTCGTCATTTAAGAGGAAAAGGTATTTGTGGTAGAACACGTCGTGGGGGTTGGATAAATTGGATTAAGAGCAGCTGCTCAAGAGAGGCCGCCATCCCTGCGAGGTGGTAAAAGTGGAATTGATTTGGCACACCTTCCACCTCAAGAATTAAGGGACTTGGCCAACGACGATGTAATTGAGGAGAGAAAACCCAAAAGCAACTCCAACTCGACGTGATGGAGAAGCTGCCATCAAACGCTGCGAATGACGATTGGATTAATCTGATTTACGATCCATTTATAACCAACAAAGATTGACGAGCGCAACATAAATAAATACATTTTATGAAATTGAAACTTTTCAAAGCTTTTCCTTACTTAACACGTTTCTTAATTCATGAAAATGGATGCACTTTTTCCTCCCTTGAGGCTGTGTGGCGTCCACCTCCCTACACACCCACGTGTGCATCTTTTTGGTGCTCCCTCGCGGGCACATGTCGTTGCATCACGTCCAAATGGTTTCCTCATGGAATGCAAATCCTCATAAGTTATTCAGGAGCGCATAGCTGATTGGCCCTCATGCCAGCACCGTCACGAGCGACCAATCAGATTGCAGCAATGGATGGTCAGCGTCCAATCCAATGCCTAAAGGGTTGAGCGCTCTCTTTTGTTTATCTCAATCTTTTAATTGGTTCGTTTAATTGAAACGCTCAACTTGAGTGAAGGAAAAAAAAAATTTTTTTCTGGGTGAATTGCTTCATCATTTTTTATGACGTAATTGACTATTAATTAATTTGGGAAAATAATTTTTTTGGGGACTATGAGCGATTATTAAGAGACCATAAAGTGAAGCTAATCGTGGTGTAGCGCTCGTCTTGCTACTTAATCATTAAGCGTGTTGGGGGCGACCAATTTTGTGACCAGCTGACCGCCATTGCCAGCACAAAGCGATGACTGAGGGGTGTGGAGGAAGGTTGAGTGTTCTCTGCACTGAAACGACTCAAAGTGGCAACGACCAATTGCCATCCTCATCAAAGTGCGCGACAGGAAAGACCAACCTTTTCTTCTATGAGAAGATGATGGCAGTCTACGTACTACTTTGTTGATAATTTTTTTTCTTTCTCCATGATCAATCAAAACGCATTTGGTTGCTCAGTGCGTGTTTTGAATTTGTTTCCCACTCAGACAATTTGAAGGAAAGCAAGGAAAATAATGGCCACTAGCCATTGATTTGGAGGCCACAAAAGGTGACAAGAGGCAACTGATTGGGCGGTAATAAAACGGACGAGCGACAAATCAAGCGAGCAAAGTCCACCTGTCGCTATGGAGACAAAAATAAGAATAATAAAGAATGGCAAGTGCCCCCGTTATGTGTCATTATTTTTTTTCCTTCGTCTTTGCACTCATCTTCTTGTTGTGAGGAGTTTAATACCTTCAACAACTGCTCAAATAAATGTTGTGATACCGAAACACGCTACAAGAACTCTGTATAAGGACAATACAACTGAAGTTGTAATAAACAAGAATCATCACTTTGGAAGAAGAGTAATTCCACTAAATTGAATGTTTATAAAGGAAAGTACTAAAGAAGCAATTAAAGTGATTAAGGACAGCGGTGAACAGAAAGTTACATCCAGAAAACATTTGAAATTGAACACTTTATTGGACATTGCGATTTAAACTGTAAGTCTTGCCAATTGCTCAACTTGTTGGCCAGCAATCAAGGCCAATAAAGATCACTCTTCACCGGTGTTAAATGGATCAACGTATTTTTTGGCGTTTCCATTGGGGCTAACTTGAAGCGTTCTAGACAGACATTAACTACAAATAGCCAAATTGGTAAATGATTAGTATTAAATAATTTAGACTTTGTTAAATCAACATGTAGCAACACACTACAAGAAGTCGACCGCTACAAAAAGTACACGACAAAGAAACCAAAAATGAAGTGCAAAGCAAATACAATAAAATAGACCAGAAATTACAACGCAATAAACAAATTTAACAGGTCTTGACTAAACGACGAAATACTGGACTCTTGTATCTATCACTAGTGACTCTGCTACAGGACTATCTGGTATACACAAGACCCAAAGGAGACAAATTGGAAACTCAACCTAGACTTGAAGGCACTACTGGTTTTGTTAAAACCAAAACAAGTTTTGCCTCAACGACAAGAATTTAGGAGTTTTATATCACCATTGACTTGGTACGGTCATACGCAGGGGAATAAATATCGATAGAGAAACACACGAAGGACCTAAATTCCCCCCTGGAATAGGGTTAAAGTGTTCGCTTATGAGGTACCCCGAAGTTGTTTGCCTCAATGAATTCCAATGGAGAAAACTCAACCCTTGCAGCACGCGTTAAACGTGGTGGGTGGATTATTCGTGTGTCACGGAGCCCCTTTGGTTACACAATGGCGCACAAACTGGTTGTCAGGATCAAAAGGGGTGAAACATGGGCCTCCCCTAATGGGCCCACGAATCGACTTTGATCGGAGCCGACAAACCAAAAGGGTTAAGAGAGAGAGAAAAAAAAATAAGCACGCGCTGGACTTGTAATCCGGGTGACGGCAGAAGGGTGAAGACGATGAAGGGGATAAGAGAATTCAATGAAAAGATTCTGGTAGTAATGATTGTGCAGTACACTATGTCTTCTGGGAAACGTGAAAAAATTTCTTATAAGAAAATAATGTAAGAAAATGAGCAAGCAGTTTAAGTACAAGTGCATTTGTGAAAACGAGGCTCATCAAGACTCACCAGGGGCACCCACAGGAAACGGTCGCAATTGAACTGAGGGGGGAAGAAAAGAAAAATAAAAAAAAAATTGTAGTGCCTATAACTGGGAAGGGATGTTGTTACCATAGCAACGCGACCAGGTACGGGACGATCCATTTCATCTTTGTGCCCCTGTTGCTAAGGTTGGGCATTAGAAAGATAACCTAAGGGGACAAGTAGTGAGTGTAGAAGACGTTGCGCCACGTGCACTGCTGTAGGTAGCACCGGCTGCCTGCTGATGAGCTCCCTCGAACGGTGGTCGTTTGATAAATGAGTTCCATCATCCGAGCTGCCAGGGGCCAACGAAGGGTCAGTCAAGTCCTCCGTAAGCTAATCAGCGATTCATGAGATTGGGACCCCTGAAGTCTCAAGCGAGAGAGAGATGGCAAGACGCGCATCCCACGCATTAAAAGAAAAAAATAAGGAAAAGAGAAGAAAAAAATTACTAGTGTCGCTTGGGATAGGAAAAATTTTTTTATTTTTTTTATTTATTCCCTCTCTTGTGCTGTATCTCCACCAGGGTATGCCTTCTTGAAGATTTTTCTTTTTTCCGGAAAGAAAATGTCCTCTAAAATGTGTGGTTAGATTAGCCAAAAATTTCCTACAACATTTTCCACTCGTTGTAACTGTAACGTCAATAACTTGTAAGCTTTATAACGACATATGTCGGTACAAACATCAGTCAATAGCGTTATAACCTATTATTTTAATGGATTATAAAACAAAATCCAAAGTCAAAGTTATATTTATCATAATTTCTGTAATCGAACTCCATCGATATCCATTGCATTACCCATTATTGCTATAACATTCATTGAGCTCTAAGTAAAGCGCTTAAGTCGACATAACTTGTAAGCTTTATAACGACATATGTCGGTACAAACATCAGTCAATAGCGTTATAACCTATTATTTTAATGGATTATAAAACAAAATCCAAACTCAAAGTTATATTTATCATAATTTCTGTAATCGAACACCATCGATATCCATTGCATTACCCATTATTGCTATAGCTCATTGAGCTCTAAGTAAAGCGCTTAAGTCGACACAGTTACCTGAAAATGGCCTCTAGTTTATTAAATTACGTAGTTTGCATTAACTCTTGTTACAATCCATAAACTTATAAACTATTTTCCTTTTTAATAAAATGTCTTATCATTAAATACATTTTTCCAGTACATTTATATTTGTCTACAAATGACTTTGACCCTAGTGGAGACGTCAGCATACGAGACACACGTCAAAAAGGGGTAACAGGAAAGGGGAGACCAGAAAAAAAATGCCATAAACAAATGGTCGGTGTAGTCAAAGGGTTGATCAACAAAATGATCTTTTGTTGACTGTTTTTTTTTCACGTGTCATTGACGGCTTTAGAGAGGGGGACACGCTTTTCCCCTAAGATGAATGGTTCGCTATTTTGGAGCCAATGGGTTAGGGTGTCGGTTCGGGCACCACTAATTACCCGCTTCTCCATGCAAATGAGTGGCGCTTGTCCCCTCAAAAGCAGGTGGTGGACTAATAATGTCTTAGGAGTTGGCGATTAATGAAGTCAAAAGAAAAAGATAATTGGCTGGGTGTGTAACCCTTTGAACACGAAAAAAAAATGTTTGGGGTGGCGACGAGTTTTTCCCCTTGAATGGTGGACGCAATTAAAAGCTGGTTACCGTCTGTCGTGGAATTGGGGCTCAAAATGTTTACATTTAATTGAGCAAAATGGGTGGAATTAGATGGCAAACGTGCGAGTGATTCTAAATGAAAGACGGGAGGAGGGCAAATGTCCATTAATATTATCCCCTTGCCAAATAAAATGTGGCTGCTGATATTATTTTTAATAAACCGCTACTCAGCGGGACACACGATGATGGCCAAGGTCGTCCATCTTTTTTTTTTTTTTGTCAATAAGAAAAATGTTATTTTTATTAAAGTGAAGTATTCGTCCATAAATAACTTTTAATAATTTGATCTCCATCAGTTGCTATGGAAGCGTGGTGATGGAGTTGTAATCAAAGCCCAGTTGAAGTGCGCAGATCAGGTGGCCTCACTCAAGATGACGATAAACAACTTCATTTGGTCCAGTCGTAGCTATGGAAACGGAATGTCCGACGGGGCGGATGTCCGTCATTTGAATTTGAAGCTTCAATTGACTCAAAATCGATTGCTCCCACGATGTGCATAAACAGACTTTTTTTTTTCTTTATAAAAATAATAAAGATGGACGGAAAAAAATAAGACACTTGACAGACCCGTATAGTTAGTGTCATTGAAAAGAGAGTGAAAAAAATGGCCAGTTGAGAGGCGGTGAAAGAGTGGACAGGTGATCGAAGTGGGATAAAGTGCGTGCGTGCGCACCGACCAAGGAGAAGTGACGCATCCATTTCCATGTGGCGGTTTCTTATCAGAGCCAGGAAGTATCCATTATGCAGCACGCTCAGTTCGACACTCGAATGGGTGGAGCATTTTTTTGGGTTGGAAATCGTAAAAATGAAGAATCTAAATATACATACCATTATTTGTAATATATAACTACCAAGAAGCTTATACATAACCTTAGATAAACCATTAAAATCCATCTAACAGTACCACTTCATCCCATCAAAAATACCAACAACATATGATTAAAGCTACACAGGACTAAGATAAGGAATATTGACTCCCATATTCATGTTAACATCGATTTTTGGATAGAGTCAATTAGTCTCTTCTGCGAATTCTTTTGGTCCCAGGACTTTGCATATATTCAATTTTCATATTTTAACTTGCTATTGGGTCAACTCAAATTGAGTCAACATTAATATAACCAAATGGATGTAATTCTGACCTAATATAGCTTAAAACTTAGTGCTCATATTTAGTCGATTAGTTACATTAATCCAATGTAAAAACTATGAAAACTGTAACCCAAAGTTGACTGTTTCAAAATTCATAGCTCGAGTTCACAACCATTCTTGCTACATGGGACAATAGTGACGTTTGTGTTGCAAGTAACCCGAGCGCCGCCACTGTTATAGTTAGCGGAATTGTTAGCCAACCTGCAACATATTATCCAATAGATGTATGATTGTAAACGACTATAGCAGCATTGTATATTGAGACTTGGCAAAGACGAAAGTTTTGTTGTCCGAGAAATACGCCTTAGGCCAAACACTGGCTCCTGACCCAATCTCAAGTGAAGGAAACCAGATTAAGGCTGTGCAAATTTACACCAATTGAATTGTCCGGCTCTTGCAGCTTCTCTCGTATAAGAGAATAAACAACGCGGGTCGAGACGCCATGCACGTAATTGTGTGTCAAGCAAATTGCTCGGTGTGAGAAGACGAATAATTGAGGCGTGTTGCTTAATATGTTATTATCCAGGCGTGGAGAAATATTCAAATGCAATTTGGATTCCCCACGGGAAAAGAAGCAAAAAAAACGGAAACAGAAGCAAAAGTTGAATGCAGGAATGTCGTTGGGAATTGATAACAAAAACAGGATTCGAAAACAAATGAAGTCAAATGTTAAAGAGAAAAGAAGAAAAAAAAAATACGGAACCGGATCAATGGCGGAGAGACCCAATACAATACGAGGCCAAGTTTTGGTCCACAACGGATTTCCGCATTAATAAAAATTGACCGAGTCAAATAAAGGCGCTCAACAAGGAGGCCGATCGGGGGCGGCTTCCGTTTACCTGCATTACGTCTCTCCCTTAAGGGCCAAACACTTTTTTTAAAAATTCTTCGCGTTTAATTTTGTTGTTGAGACCATGTGGTGAGATTTATGCTCATCCTAATCTGGTTGGTCTGGTGTAGGAGGGAGAGAGAGAGAAATGTCCACTATGTCGTCTCTTTGTTGGCATTTGGCCAGCTGCTTAAGAGTGGCCATCTTACACGTTCACTTAGGAGCCACTTGTTAGACTGGAAAAGTAAGTCTGTCGCTTAATTGACCTCGATCGATGAGGGTGGAGATGGTCTAGCCGATGCAGGTGCGACGTTGTCCCGTGGTGGGAAAGAAAGAAGTTTTTCTTTAACCCTCGTCGCGGATTCCTGGACGTGGGCCGAATACACGAACATGTCACGAAGTACGCTCGCCGGGTGGTCGTGTGCAGGCAACGACGCCTTGTAACGTCGCTAATTACTAGCATGTTGGGCCCAAACGATGCGCATGCGTCCACATAACAAAAAAATATGGAACTTTTTCTTTGCCGTTCAATGAGTCATGCATGTGGAATGTGAAGATGCGGGCGTTGCGTTTAATGAATTATTTTTTCCTTCTCTCCCCGTTTTGAATTAATTAAAAGTGTAAAAGAGGTTTTGTTGTCGTGCAAAGAATTTACCTCCCCTTCTTCGTGACCATTGAATAGAAAGAGGAGAAAAGTAAACGTCTGGTGGGTCTTGTTCCTCCCGCTGGTTATAAGGGGCGGGGGGGGGGGGAGGCAAGATTAAGGCCACGAAATTCCCACAATGCATTTTGGGTGACCGATGACAAAGAGAAATGTGCAAGAGATTTTCTTTTTTTCAGTGTCACGACTAAATATCAGACACTGGCCTCGATATCACGAAAATGTGACCTACCTCATTTTTTTTTTATTTATTTTATTTTTGTTGTTGTTCTTTTGTCTCTGGGCCGTGCCCACGAATGACTGTGGCTAATCTCTTAGAATTGCGGGTGTGAGCAGCAGAGCATTATGGCGGGAAACAAAAGGGGAGTAAATTTATTGTATTTGTTGTATCAGACAAATTACAGGAAACAAATAGTTTGAATGAGTCTGCTTTGGAATTTATTCGTCCACCCAGCGCGAGCACCACCCAAACATAAAAATCTCTCCGCCCTTCCCGATGCCATTGTGCAGATGGTCGGACGGGACAATGCTCTTTGGTAAAAAAAAGGCCGACAACCCTTTGTGTCCTTTGATGCAAATAGGTAATAGTGCACACGGAAATTGACCACTTGAAAAGTGACCAATTTTGGTTATTTGAGACGGGTCAAGTTTAGAGTTGACAGTTAAGAGAAGACACCCTTTCCTGTAGCCATAAATTACGCCAGCCCAGTTTAATTACTATTTGCTGATGAAGGGCACCTCCCGCGACCAAGGCTCACGCACCTGGGCTGCATACTAAACAGTTGGCCCCAGGTGCACAACCGACGCTGACTGCAGAGCAGCCCATTTCACACTTGTTGGGTGCGAGCCAACATATTAATTATCAGCTTGTTTGCATCGCCGGATAATAAACAACCCTACTTGTTCTCAGTTGAAGGGGAAGGAAAAAAAAATATTTCTCTGTGTATGCATCCTCATTGATTTTCTTAGGGGTCACTTGGGGAGCTGCCAGAATATGAAAGGTGGCGAGGGTGAAGGAAATATTTTTTTCCTCTCCCCCCTTTAGTTTTTTGGAACTCGGTGGAGTGTGTGTTCTTTTATGGCGCTCGTGGGTCTTACCCCCTCTACCTTTGGTTTATGGCAAAGGGTCATTGCGGCCCATCCTCTCTAGTACGGTACTTTGAATACGGCACCAATCAAATCACCTCGGTCCAAGTCAGCTGTGCTGGCCTTCATTAATCATTCAGCTTGTGTAATTTCTCGGACGGGCAATTCAGAAAAAAGAAAAAAAAACGACACCGTTTTTTCTCTCCCCTTATGATTCAGTGATCGATAGCACAACACTTTGCAGCCCGGCGTTATATCTTCGACAAACAAATCCGTTATGCAACGAGACGTTTTATTATTATTATTTCTATGAAGAAATATATTGACCCTGGAAATTAACGCGTGAAATTAAGTGGAGAATAAACAATTTGGAAGAGTCGAGAAATGCCCGGACGCAACGCTATGGTATTTTAATGCGTCGATGATTTCGGCGAAAGGGAAATATTAAAAAAAAAAGAAATAAAAGCTTTTCTCTTTTTATCCGCCATCTTTTTTTTTTTGTTTGGAGCCATTAATTTCCTGGCAATTATGTTAAGCACGTGCATTTGGATGGCAACAATGGCGTTGAAGGGACGCGGGCGGATTCCAGAGTCCAATGCGCATTGGGGCGGTAATTAATCATCGAGGGAAGAAGAATGGAATGTGGAAGCCCCCATTGCTACACTAGACACACAAACTGCATCCACCGTACATCACCTGAATTTTAGACAGCAGTATAAAAGGGTTAGAAACAATTGCCCAACGATGATTAACAGTCTGTAAATAATGAAAAGAAAAAGAAAAAAAAGTCTTTTGCGCTCACTTTTCATATGGTGCAAGGCCCTAAAACTCGGGTTTTGGTAACTTCATCGCTCTTTATGACCCACTGCGAATGAATTATGGCCGTGGTGCAGAAAGGGTTAATCAGGTATTGAAAAGGAGCTCAGGCATCGTCGGTTTTTTTTTTCCTCGCATCCCCCCGGTTAAAGTGTTTGCGGGGATCAACCACAAGGTGGCACTCGTTTCTCTCCCCCTTATGGGACTCACCTTGGCCTGGGGTGAGGGCTCAAAGGATTAAGAAGCGGAGTACTCAGTAAAACGAGTAGAGAAGAATTTTGGGAGCGTACCCAATCGACAACTGTTGCAAAATCAATCATTGGTAGTAGAAAATCAGGGGAAATAGCAAAGTCCAGCACCGATTTGCTACTTAATTGGACAATCGAGACAAGAATGCGCTTCCAAGAATTCTAATGGTTCGGGAGATTTTTTCGTCGTTTAACTTTAGTGTCCAGAGATGGCTCTCACGTCTACCGCTTAAAACCTCTAAAACAGTTAATTAGTAAAGAAGATGGCGCCAACTCACCACCCATCTATGGTTGATGAGTTCACCGCATGGGGTCGGCAACGGGGGCAAGAGGCTCAAGGTGCCACTCTCCGCCCACTTTCGTTGGACCCCCCGTTGACCTCGACGCATATTCGGACAAATATTTTTTCTCTGCGTTAATTGGAAAAGGGAAAAAAATTCATTTCGGTTTAATTAGTGGGAGTTTTTTTTTTTCGAGGGTGTAATTCCTCATCGTAGTCTGGATGATGGTTTGTTTATAAATGCTCGAGAGTTTATATTCATAATTATATACCGCACAGTGCCACTTAACCCTGGCCTTTCGTCCATAAAACATGGAGCGAGGGAACCTTGAACGAGGTGCACCACCCGCTGTCAGCTGTCTTGCTGAATCTCTTGGCACTTGCCAACTGGAAACAAACACTAGGTGCAACTCACATGTTTAAATATTTGAGAAAAATGTAATTAAGGGAAAAATGATCAAGTGAATGTGATTGGATTTGCTTGTAATCACCGACGACACGAATCTAATTGAACACTCCACCCAAGTGAAGCATTACTTGGTTGATTTATACTGGCCGCTAGCTAAAGGGTCACTGAATCTTCAAAACCTATCAGACGAACACGAAAGGTGAAAAAAAAATGGCAGCTAAGTACCGCACCTGGCTAGTCCCACCCACGCACACAACTTCCTTTGTGAAAAATAGTTTATTTAAGATTTGTCCTTGAACTTTGGGGGTATTTAAAGGCTCATTGCAAACGGATGTGATGGTGTTTAAAAAAAATTGGGAGTGGTCATTTAGAAAAATTACGTTTTGATCTGATTGAGCTGGACGGGGATTTTTTTTTCTTTCTCATTATCAGGAAAAATGGAGTCGTGCAAAGGCGACCAGTCATGCTAAAAGATTAGAAGGTGATGTAAAAAGAGGGAATCTCTAGTGAGTTTCACTTGCATAGTCATTGAGCCTGAGGGCAGGTCACGAAAAAATGTGTGTGTAAGATGAGTATCGATCTACTTAAGTTTGTTTAAGGGTGGACAATAGATTTAGTGCACTTTTAAAATAATAAGGTGTAAATATATGCAACTGAAAGCTAAAAACAATACTGGAAAGTTCGATGCACTACGAAGAGAGTGAAGAAAGATTTTTGTAAAAGTGTAATAATAAAGTACTAGAAAATTTCATAAGTGTACCAGGCTGATTTCATGAATTTAACTTCTTTGTAAGTGTAAATGAAATTTTTATCATTCATAGACTATATGTATAGAAATTTGTATTAACAAAAGTAACAGCTGAGAATTCATTTAAGGCAAGGTACACTTTTACAGTTCATAATTGTTAGTAATCCAATGCAATCTAAACCAAATTATTTCCTGGTTGATGATGATTATTTGTCTAGTTTGGAATTTATATACTATCGGTTTATAGTGTCACAACTCCAGTAGTTAAAAATATTTTGTGTGTGTGGGTCACCCGTAAACCTAATTTAAACAAAGTCATTAAATGAACTTTATTAAGCGTTGTTTGGTATATGTCGAGACAAAGAAATGTAAATCTTTGCACTTTGTCATTTCTAAAATCGATTTTCAATTCGAGTTTGTTTAAGAAAAAAAAATGTATCTGTAGTGCATGTAGGGTTGAGTTGTCGATCAAGGCGCCAAGTGGATTGCGAGATGAGTTTTTTCTTATTGTGTCGAGTGGGCACTCGAGTCTGTTTTGCCAAGTTTAGATTGGAAAAAAGTATTCCAATGGGTGGACTGAGCTCTTCTTTTGGGCCGAGGCTATTTCATTTCATGCGCCCTGACTCTGAATTCTCTCTCATCTGTCCATCGGAGATGCATAGCCCTGATGAAACCAGGGAGAACGGTAGCCGCTATCTGCGTAATTCCGCTCAATCCATCTCCTGCCAATAATCGGCCCTGTGCTTCTTCTATATCCATCGCTCCCCCTTCGTCCACTTGAACGGACCAGCACAAACACGGCGCCACCGAATTCATTCCACACAAACTTCAATCTCGCAATTCCCGCCTGCCAACTTGGCCTCAATCTGCTGACGCTGTCACGAGAAAGTGTATTCTTTGAAGAAAAACTCCTCCTTCACACTCGACCAAACACTCTTTGAATCTTCTTCTTAAAAGGAAAAAAAAATCTTTATTTTTTTTTTTTTTTTTTTTTTGTTTCTTTGTGTCCCCCTCATCAATCTCTGCAGGTGTGGAGAGGCCCCACGAGAGGTCTTGTTGTTCTACTGGTGGACCCCATCTAATTCAATTGAGAGCAAAAACTGGGCTCTTCAACCCTTGATCTTGGTCTTAACTGCCTTGAAATGGCTGCGCCCACTTCACCCTTGGTCAGCCATTGAGCCCACTGACGTCCCCCCTTGCCCACAATAGCTGTGATATTCATGGCGATGGAAGCGTCATTTATCTTGGCTTATCGCCTGTGCCATGCTCCATCACAATTAAATACCGGGTTACTCTTTTTACCTTTTTATTATATATGGATATATCAATTTTTTTGGTGTTTCGTGCCCTCTTTACTCCACCCCATCTCGCTGCTTGACCCCTCGTTCATTCATTTGTTTGCAATTGCATCGCGTTACTGTTCAAACATTGCCCTGACAACGTGTTCGATATTTCTTTTATTCAACACCGGGGCCGCCAAAAAAAAGTTTTTTTTTTTTTTCATGTTGTTGTTGTTGAACTGATTAGATGAGTAATTTCAATGAACGTACCCGTTGAGCTGTCAAAGTTGCACAATCCTCATCACGTGAAACAGATTTGTCTAGTAATAGCATAAATTATTCACTGGGTGCAATTTGCTTTTACCGTATCAACAGCTTTTCCGCTCCCTACTGTCACTGGATGTTTATTTTGAATTTTTTTCTCGGTATATGTCACATTTTTCTCACGTATTTGTCCATACAACGATTCTATTTGTTTCCCTATACGTGCGTGTGACTGGATATTGCGTTTTGTTTGCTTCGTATTAAATTTAATTTTCAGCTTTTTTTTTATATATATATAAAGCAGTTATTTTTAGAAGGAAAAATATAAAAATTTTATGTGGTTTCGTAATTTTGTTAATTTACGTAATTCTATCGCAAATCGATTTAATTTGATTAAATGTTTGTATACGTGACTGAATGAATTTAAACGATTAGGAAATGGAGCCAATTTTAATTTATTATTAGAGTTTGCAAAACATTTTGATCTTTGAAAGTGACTTTGCCATTTTTGTGAAAATCTTGCACTTTATGAGATGTAGGCAACTCGGGAGATAAAAGATTTGCAATCAACTCAAGCCATGTTTTTACGAATATTACGACCTTTTTTTTTTTCTCTCTCTCTCTCTCCCCTTCTTTTTTTTCTCAGCCCTGCAGCGGATCGTTTCGTAGCGGATTCACTAACAAAAGCCCACAATTAAGTAGGACTTTGGTGGCGTCCAGTCTGGACACAATTAAAATTAGATTTCAAAGTGCAGATGGACCACACCGTTGGTTGCACTGTCTAATTATTTGGCAGCGCTTAATGACGGGTCCCGACGCTTCAATTATGAGGCGCCTGAAATTACTAGTTCTAGAAAACAACACGAACAACAAATACCTCAAATATTTTACTCTTTTTTTAACATTGCTTTTAGACAATTTATTAATTTAAAATTTTAAAAAATATCTGAGTGATTTTTATAAGAGGTTTTTAAAAAATGGAAACAAATTTAATTTAAGAGCAACATATGCAAAGGGCGAGTCAGTGAATTGATTTTGTGGCTAATGCATAAACAGGAGCTGGCGAGTGGTGACCAACGAGCCGATTAAATTGTAAATCATGGAAGAAAATGTGAGTTGACCAAGCATAATTGATAGCAAAGAAGACGCATAGAGTGCGGGTCAAAGAGCAAAAGCAGTTTGTAGGAAGAGCAATCCTTTAGGTCCCCCCTATTTGAATGTCAACGATCAATTACGAGATTTTTACAAGTAGCGTCTTGACAAGACACTTAACCTAATTGTTTTTGTCGTTCAAAAAACACGAGTTTTTTTTTTTAAAGCTTTTCATTAGTGAGAGAGAACTCCTATTTAATTACTTATCACATGTCTGTCCACAAAACATTGCGCTAATGTGTTGCTATGCAATTATATTTGGGGGTTTTTCTCTTCATCAATAGTTAAATGGATGTGTTTTCTTTGATGAGGCAAAGGTGAATAAATCGGTGACTGTGTTGCAAGGCTTAACAAGCTGCGTGCTGTATAGTCTCTTGGCTAATCAAAGAGTGCGGCCCCTGGAGCGAATGAAGAAGACTAAGTTAATATGAAAATCAAATTTGAGAGCTCCATGATTGGACACGAATTAGTGTTGTGCTGGTGCGTTTTACACGACGGCTAACCACAAAACTTGTCGATGTGTGGCGTGTGGCCAACATGGAAATGAAGATTGACTTTTTTCCTCTCTTGGATTAAGAAATTATAAGGGAAAACGCAATGAATTAAAGATAAATTCAAGTTAATGTTACTCTTAAATATAGGTAGACACGTAGCATAATTAGGTAAAAGCAAAACAAGCTCTCTTTCAACTTGTTTAACGTTTCCATGGAAGAAATAACAGCTTTTAAAAATTGGAAAATATATATAAACACTTGTGAATATTCAGCAGAAAAAAATTTTTTCATTGAAAATGATAAGGAGGAATTATTTTTCAATTCCACCTCCGACTACAATTTTTTTTTCTCTTTTCTTTGTATATATAAAAAATAGAAATCAATGGATGTGTCCTGTAATTTAAGAAAAATATTGGCCAGCAGCAGCGAAGGTAAGTTTGCTGCTCACAATGGTTTGTAAACGAAACAAATGTTGTAGGTAAATATTAATTCATCTGTGACAGCCAATCAATCATTGGGTTGTTCAAACAGCCTAAGACACCCAACCATCTCTCCCCCCCTCTTTCTACCTTTTTTTCTCCCAACTAGACACAGCGAATTAGCAACAACATGTCAACAACAGTTGCTATAAACTCAACAGACAAAAAAAAAATATTAGTCCGGCTCAGTTAAACTGGTCGATAATAAACATTACTTTTGTATCACTCACTCTATTGATGAAAATGATCATTAAATTCATCAGAAACCATATCGAGAGAGAGAGAGAGAAAAAAAAAAAATTGGGAACAAAAAAAAGCAAGATTAGTGACAGAAAAAAAAACATGAAAGTGCGCAGAATAAAGTCCATTTATCACCGAACGGAGCAAATTGTGGTTGTGATGAAGTAATAAAAAAAAAAAGAAAAAGCTCCTTTTGAAATTAAATTTTTTTTTTTGTTGAATTTGTAATATATACTTATAGTTTGTTGTTTATGTATCCAGTTTTAAGTTTTTTCCTGATTTGAATAATTGAATAATTATGACCGAGGGGACTTACGACGGGTAGTGGTGGACGTTTTTGCCTCTAGGGCCATCCATCTTGACATCCGGGTACCGTAAAGCGGCGCGGCTCTTCAAGGTCAGTGCCATTGTCTTGCTCATATCGAAGGGGTATCCAAGCGAGGCAAAGGGGGGGAGAGAGACGATGCTAATGTGGACGGGAGGAATCTTTTGTTGGTGGCTGTCAAGCGAACAAGAAGCGCGTCCACATTTTTATGCTCGTGGGTCCAGTGCGGTGGCCCTAGGAAAAGAAAAAACAAAGACTAAATATTTATAGCCTAATATCTCACGGAGCGAGCGGGCTTTGTCTTTTGTGACCAAAGATAAATGACAGGCAGTGTTCGGTGAAAAGCCACATTCTTGAGAGAAGCCACAACAAGGGGGCGCTTTAATTACAAGTTGCGAATAATGGAGAAAGATGAGAAAAGACACTTGTTTGATTTCTATTTTTCTCCCCCGGAATATAAGGGTTAGATGGTGTTGGATTCCCCACGGGTTGAAAAGATGCGAGAAGAGATGAGTGAGCTGTCATGGCAACCTCTTCATTCAGGTGTCTCGGCCCAATGCAGGTAATGCTTCATCGGCCACTCGGGTGGGGCCCAGCACACGCATCACTCACAAGGGGGATTTATATACTAAGACAGAAACGTGTTTAATGATGGCCCACTGTGCGCGTGACGGCAAAAACTTTTCATAACTTTTTTTTTTTTTGCTGTTTGAAAAGCCAATTGACATGAGGCGGAATGAGTCAATAGGGAAAATAATTTTTTGTATGAGGTGGACACTCTTTTCCCATTAAGAAAAGACAATTTTCTTAATTACCTTAAAAGTAATCGATAAGAAATTAAAAAAATGGTGGAATTGGATTTCGGTGTATATAGAAATTTTTTTTTTACTCAATTTTTATTCATTTGTGTAATCAATAGGGAGAGAAAGAGATCAAGTCCGGCCATTGCATGGCTAGTCACGCTTTTCTTATATAAGAAGAGTGCATGAAAAGAGGAAAAAAGCACGCCTACATGACTCCGTTTTCTCTCTCCTCCCACCCACTCACTCGCCATTTTTATGTGCGGACGCTGTAAAAAAGATTTTTTTTTCCTATCCCTCTTAACAAATGTCAACAACATCGTTTTGACTGCAAATTAACGCACATTGGGTCCAAGTGTGCAAACAAGAAAATGGCCTCTCGAATCAATGATGATGTGCATGACATCTATCGATATTTTTTTTTTTTTAAAAAAAAGAAAAAAAATTTTTATTTGTAGCAAAAGTTGAGGCCTTCGGAAAAACGCCCGTTGGCTGTGTTTGAGCCTGTTATTAGCAGCGGGTAATTGCACCATGGCTAATTGCTAGCAAGTTTTTTTTGTTCTTGCTTTTCCTACTCATTTCATATGCTGGACTAGTGAATGCGATCTCTCTAATTACACTCCACTCTCGTCCAGTAATTTCGCTCCGATGGTCGAATATCCTCTCATAATTGGTGAGAGACGCTTTCGGCCATGTCTGGACTTTTGTTCGAACGCCGCTTTCTCCCCCTCACCTCCTTCTTGTAACCCCCTCACCCTCTTTTGTACAAACGCACAAAAAGTCTACGTTGCCTTTTTCAAAAATATTAATCCGTTAAAAAATATTTTAGACAAATGTTGCTAAACACACTTGTTTGAGACGATTGAAATTGAGATTTCAAGTCGATTATAAATTAGAGAGAAAAAAATGATGAATAATAATATAAATGTAAAATGAATTTCGTGTTAATCTGCAATTGAATATGTGGCAAATCTAAATAAATTAGAAGACAAATCCAAAATGAAATTAGTATATAATTGCAGAAAACAATTTGTTGGTTAACTTGTTTTACATATTTTAAATAATAAGCGGTGAGAGCAATTTAAAAAAAAAAAAAAAAAAAGTGCAGGGAATCGATGAAAGTTGCTAGTGAATGGCATAATTTTCCAGTCTGAGTTTGTTTCGTGTATTGTGAGAGAAAACTTAATTTTTTTTATGAATTATTTATACCTTTAATAAGTATGAGTCGTGCTGTCTCTACATTTTTTTTTATTCTCTCATTTTAAACTGAAACAGCAGAAGAAACTTATTGATCTGGACACGCTGTCCCCTATCGTCTTGGTCGCTTGGGGCAACACAAAGGGGCAGTGACGGACTGGATATCAGTTGTGTGGCGTATGAAGGTGGTTGACTCAACACACCATTTTTCCTCTCACACACAAATAATTAATGTAATTTGATTTATATTAAATAAAAAAATATAAGGATGTTATAGTAATTAATATGCGCGCCACATTAGATGTTCTGTGAAGCGCTAAGGTGGCAAGTGCAGCCTGGCGCATCCCCTTAAGCAGTGGAATTTACAGGTAAAAGTTAGGGAGGGGTTTGGAATGATTTTATTTATTTTTACTGGTCATTATTATGGGAGACCCGTAAGGAGAAACGGGTTCATGGACGTTTCATGTCAGGTTTTTTGATTGAAATTAATTTTTCTAGATTATCATTATAAAAAGATGGTAAATGATGGAGGTTGGGTGATATTAGAAAATGGTTGGTTGGCAGGTGTGGCGTTTTTGTGCCGACACCTGAGGCTTTTGGTGTGTGGACGTGTAATATTGTGTGCAGGAAATGCAAATGAATAGGCAACAACATCCTTTTGCAATGAATCAGGAAGTCATTAGGAATCTCTTTTTCTGCCATTTATTGTCCACATTGGTTTCATTAAGGCCTCGGATGAATTAGTCCATTAGTTCTTGCTGGGCCCCTTTGCAATTATGCCATTCATTCGACTGAGAAGATTAAAATCCAACTTGATATTAGACATCATCGTCTGATCATTTTTTCGACATTTTTGCACATCAATTTATTTCCAGGATGCCACAACATCCGCTGGAAATGAAGCCACTCGCGGCATGAGTGGACAAGGCCTCTCTATACTGATTGACACTGGTATCAATTAAAACAAAAAGACATGGTTGATTCAAAAACCCAACTTGTTGTTATGACAACAACAACATAATATTAAACAGAAAAAAATATGGATGGATAAAATGCAAGGAATTATGAAAAAAGGTGTTCAAGCGTCACACCACTTTTTTTTTTTTTTTTAATTTTCTTTTAAAACACAAAAGAAGTTTGCTACTTAAGGGATATTTACTGACGAGTTGCAGTTTCTCATTAAAACCTGAAATGTGTGCGTTTCGTGAAGGGAGAAAAAAATAATGGCGTCACTAATTTTGCGAGTATTAAAAAAAGTTGTTGCCTTATGAAGTAATCAGAGGCAAGTGGACCCCTCCCTACCTCCGCACTGGCCGCACCTGCTCTAGGGGATCGCAAAATATTTTGGCTAGAGGAGGGGGATGCTTAGATTTATTTACTCTTCGGGCTATCTAACTCTTAACACGTTTGCAGTGTTAGAAAAAAACTTTAGTCGCCCATCATTCAATTGAAATTTGAGCACGGGTGTTAATTTGCATAGTGTTATGTAACAAAGTAATACTTAAGTATGATGTAAGAGAGATTGATTTTGTTGTGCCTAGGTATTAATTATGAATCATCTGTAGTTTTGTTAAATATTAACGATTTTTCTGACACGGTAAATGTTGTAACTGAGTTGTACTTTGTTCCATCATTGAGAGTGTCAATGTAAATTTACAATTTAATTCGCAACATTGAGTTCAGTAGATTTTATCGGACGGTTGGCCCGTTATTTTCCATCTGAACAACATCGTCCTCCATTTTCTTTATTCACATTGCTCATGCGTACTGCTTTAGTTTCTTGTTTGTATATTTTGTTATGGTCGAAGTGAATGAAAGTGGATAAATCAAAGACTGAGCCCTCAAGACAGAAAACTAATTTTTTTCAAATCAATGTCAAGTAGGCGGTTGTTGGTGACTACTGTCGTATGAATTTTTTTTTTTTTTGCTATGAAATATTTTTAAAAAAAGTTGGAACCAGATGTCCAGTTTTTAAACCTCTCATCTAGGGTGGGCATAAAAATGGATGTCAATTGCAAAGCGGAAGATTGAATTTTTTTTATTCGCCAAATTTTTCCTTCATCTCGCCGCTAATGGCCGTCAATATGCGAGTGAAGGCCGTGATTAACGCTTAGGTTCCACTATTTGGTTTTCAAGGTTGATGGGATTTCTCATCTTATACACATTCCTTTAGAATGAATCTCCTTGAAACTGAGCATTGACACTTGCGTCGACTTCACACTCGGAAGGTGCTGTCTCCTCCCCTCGTCAGTGGCTCCACCTCTGAGTAGATGCGGCCAACAAGTGGAAAATTATTTGTAGCGTTATCAGCCGTCACCCATCTGCGAGTAAATTGCCCACAACTTACGTGTTCTGTTTATATTTACAAGCGCAGACCATAAAGTGCAATCTTTATCGTGCACTGTCCTTGATTACATCCTGAACCTCTCATTTCATCCCCTCCCTGGATTTATGAGCAAAGATAATTTCTCACGATAACCTTAGAGACAATTTCAAGAATGATTTCACAACTGCGCCAATTGAAAAATCATGCACAAAAATCAAACAAATAAATGAAATATACATTAGACAAACACGGATTTCCGACCTTTTCTTCAAATAAAGGAACTGGATGAAATTAATTTTTCATTTTTTCCTCTGATGAAATAAAAAGATAAAAAGTGGACATGAGAGATGGACAAGAACAGGTGACAGCTACAGACATCTCAATTCATCTTATTTTTATCTGATGGACATTGTCCAAAAATGAAGGAGGGGGGGGGGGGGGAGAGGAGTACATTTTTTTATAAACAGGAAGAGAGTTGATGAAAAGAGTTTGTATTGAAACTCCAATTAGAGTCGTCAGGTGGTCCCATGGAGCGTACATCTTTTTCTTGAATGGCGATTTCTCGGCCGGCTAATTACACTCGACACACGAGGAAAAGACGAATTCACCTGGTTACCCTTGCATTGCTCCTCTAATTGATCCGAGTGGGCTTTTTGAGAATTACGTAAATGATGGGAGCCGCTAAGGAAAGAAGGAACTTCCTCTTATCTCCTCCCACCCAGTGGCTACTCAAATGCAATGTAATTATCCTGATTGAAGTTATTTCAATCACAATTTGTCCTGCCACTGGATTACAAAAGTCTACGCTCAAGAGAGCTCCATCTCACTAATCAGAGACCACTTGGCCACCCCTTTTTTTTTTTTTTTACTTGGGTGGGGTTTTCCATTAAAAGCTCACTCTAATATTGTTTATAAAATGTTTTGAGCTAGACATTGAATTATCGGCTACCAATTCGGTCATAAATCTTCATTTGAGTTGATGTTTGCAGCACACGACGCCTTAATTTTATTGCAAGAATAAAATGCGGGTGAAGGAAAGGAAAAAAAATGCCCGCAGCTCGCCATCTTTTCTAGAAAGAATTACATTGCGTTTAATTGCATCACTGACAGGACGAGTGTTGTTAGTCCCCTTAAAAACTTTTCACTTTTGTGCATTACATTTACTCTCTTCTCCCCCCTTAAGGAGGATCGATGATTGACACTGATTGACCACCCAAAACACTCTTTAAATCCTGCCAATTTTTTTCCTCTATCAAAGGAAAAACTTCACCGGTGACACTAATTCTATTTAGAGCGTGACATTTGTAAATTCAAATGCCGATTAACGCGGGCGTTTTCGTCGATTGGAATTCTCGTTAATAACTTTTATTTCTGATTCCGTTCTCCACCCGCTCTTTTTCCTCGTTGTATGTCGTCACTCATCAAATCCCATTTGCATTTTCTCTTTCAATTACAATAAATTCGTGGAACACTTTTTTACAATTTTTTTCCTCATTGCGACATTTTTTCTGATAAAACAAAAATAAAATTGAGTGCGTGAAAAATTAGCAAATTAATCGATCCAACTCGTGACCAGGAGATCCGTTCCTTCACCTTATCGCGTTTCGTTGTAGAAAGGTTGCCCATTGAAACTCTCTCCCCCTGCTAATACCATATAAATATAGCGATTTTTTTTAATGTTTGTTGCATGATGCGGACGCGAGTGGCGCGCGTGGCGTTTAATTACTCGGATCCATTTTCCTTGACAATTAATGACGACATGAGCGCGTTGCGCGGCGCAGAACCACGCGTCCACGCCAAGTGTAGCGGCCACCGCAGTCCTCGTCGCAGTTCCGATCGCAATTCCGATCGCAGTAATCGTCCATATTCACGTAAGTCCCGTTAGGTTGATTTATTAGTTGAGTTGTCTAGTGTTCTCCCCCCTCCCTTGCCCTGCTACAACTCGTTTTCATTCTCTCCCCTCTGGACTTTCTCTTGTCGTCCACCAAACTTAACTTTCTTCTTTACCTTCTTGTCCACCGTTTAAATTTATTACTTTTAAAAACATGGGAAAAATTTTTTTTTTAATTTTAGAGTTTAGTGTTTTGCCTAGCTAAAAGAGGAAAATGTTTTCAACATGTTGTAGTGTTTTTTTTTTATACTTTTCCTGTTTCTGCTTGTCATCTGTGAACTACAATCGAATTGATGACGAGTTTTAAAAATACATACGTAATAGCAACACAACAAATAAACAATTTTTTTTTTTTTTTTGGTGAGAGGGGAAAATTATTATATCGTTTCTCGAATCGTTTAAAAGAACGTCAATTTTGAAGGTTGAAAATTGTCATTAGAAGAGAGGAAAAAAAATTGGTTCACTTTCCTTGAAAAGAATAATTGCAAATAAGAACATTTTACGTTGTTCCGGTAGTCATAATGATTTATGTGGTTTCAGGAAGCGACATGAAATAGGTTGATCAAAATGACTAAATTTTTACTGGTTATATAATTTTTTTTTATTTACTTCGATCTTATTGATTAAAACCCAATTTTTTTTTTAATTTCTTTGAATCACGCCTCTGCAGAAAAGCAGAGGGTGTGGTGGGTTAAGGCGCAAGTGCAGGAAAGTGATACACGTGGAGAGAAAACCTCGTGGAAGATTTTTATATAAAAATTATTAATTTTTTAAAAACTCTTGTTTATTGTATAAGCGTCGTTAGTCATAAGGCAAATGTGGATAATTGCCACAGTTGTCGCAGCTGTGTGCTGACACACATGTTTGACAAGAGAAAAGCTTTTAATTTGGCTGTAGGCCACAAAGGTATATTTGTACGTTAATCATTAGGGGGTCCATACAGCCATCATTTACCTGCATGTGAATATTAAGTCTAATTACACGTGAACCGTGTGGCTGTTTAATTGTGTTTTTATTGTGCCAGAACATATGCGCACGTTTTTGAGAGGCAAATTAATTTAATGATCATTAAAAAAGTGTTGTATAAAATTCGTTTATATTTGTAGAGAATTTTTTTTTTCTTTATAAAAGTGAATTTTCTACAAATTTCGTTTCCTGTGCTTTGTTGTTTGTTGGATTTGGCCGACTCTGCTTTTTTGATTGTTTTGTGACGTCAATAAATGGGTTTATATTTAAATTTGTGTTTACGTGGTGGGAAAATATTTTTATTGGTAATGGATATTTTTACCGAGTGTGAATTAAGAATTGAGTTTGGTCGATAAAGCAATTATAAAATCGGGGAGTAAATAAGACGGGAAAAAATTGAGAGTGTAAAAATCAACAAAACTAACATAAAATTTTCAAAGAGTTCAACTCTGAATAATACATTAACCAAACATATAAACTTACATTACTTCAAATAGATTTGTTTTCATAATTAACTACGTAGCAACAACGCCAATGCGTAACACATTTCCATCCATTTACAAAAAAAAATAACTTTTTATATTTGACGATTCAATCGGTTTTTCTCATTTTTTTTTAAGTGGACTGAGAGGGTAGAGAAAAAAAATTATTAAACCGTATTTTTTTTATCTGGTCCGAATGTAAATCGGATCAAGTGGAAGGAGAGGGTGTGTAAGAAGAAGAGGGGAGAGAAACTCGTGAGTAGGGTTTTGAATTGTAATGCAAAAAGATGGCAAACATCTTAGAAAACTTGCCTCCAACCTCGGATTTGTGATTCCTCCGGGCGGGGGTCTGCGAATGCGTCATCTGAAAAGAATCGAAAGACAAGTTGATGAGAGAAAAGAAATTTTTTTTTTGAAGGCAACAGTTGATCAATGAGATGGAAGAAGCCAATGGGCTGTGGAGTGATTTATGTAAAATTCAATTTGAATTGTAAAATATTCAATTGGTCGTATCGGATGAAAATCTCTCTGTGGACTATAATCCAGTTGTAAGACGAGCGAGCAACCACTTTCACATCTCTAATTGGACAATGCGTTCAGAACAACCGCATCACGCATCTAATTAGCACTACTAACGACGTCTTAGGCGACGCCCCTGGCGGCCATATTAACAAAATGCCCGCCTTAATTGAAATGTCACCTCGGGCCAAATCACGTGCATAATGCAGGAATTTGAAAATGATCACAATCCACCGTGACCAATTTTTTACAATTTTTTTTTTTTTAATTTTAAAAAATTGGTATCGAATGTCTGTAAATATTCCGCCTCGGTCGTGTTTTGGTGCGTTACACGCATGAGCAATTGCCCTTCTTTTTAATGACACTTGAACAGGAAATAGTTTTGCTGTGAAAATTTTTATTACTCTGTTGATGCACCTGGACGCACATTATTGAGTATAGGAAGTGATGTCACATGACCTTAAGACGATATACCATATTTCTTATCAATTTTTCAGATTGAAATCAACAACATTATCGCCGAATAATTGGCGGCAAATTACAATCTTTTCTTCAACGTCGAAACTTTTCAAGTGGAAATTTCTTATCAGTCAATCAAGGAAAAAAAAATCCCCCGATTACAGATCCACGCATTCATTTTTATCTCTCACTAAATACACTGCAGTTGCAAATCAGTTGAGCGCATCGTTTTTTTTTTCCTCCTACCGATCGACGATGAGCGGCCTCTCCTTACACCGAATCAATCAGTGGCCTGTGGCTGAAGCGCCACGAGCGACCACTACTGCAAACCTTGCCCCAGGGTCCAATTTAGAAAGAGCGAGAGAGAACGCGATGCGCGCAGATTTCAGTGGCCATCTACGAAGTGGACCCAAGTCGAGTACAAAGTCTCTAGAGACTTTTTCTCTTGCCCAAATAAAGTGTCCTCCACAAATTCATCACTTATTACTTTTTCTTTTTACCCCCTCTCATCAATTGTCTGTGCCATATTTAAAAATGGGGAGAGAGAAAAATTTTTTTTCAGGGGTGAAGAGTTATGGCGCAATGCACTTTCATATTTTAGGTTTGACATGCGTAATTCATTCAAAATAAAAAAATAATTTTTTGTGTATATGAATAGGCAGGAAACATGCAAATACCACGCACCAAATGCAACAGGAAAAAAAACTAATGATAATTATAGTAATAAAAAAAATAGCATGCGACTTTATTCAAAATTTTCTTAGAGTTTACAAAAAAATTTTTTCTTATTGTGATGAAATAATTAAAAATGTATAATAAATAATGAAGCGACGGACAAGTGCGAGAAATGTCGATTACTTTTTTTTTTCTGCACGAACAATGGACTTACGTAGTAAGAAGTGTAAAATGGCTGACCCGGTGAACCGATTGAGTGTGTTGATTGATTGCACTTGTAGATCAGTGTGTCCTACTCTTGGAAATGGTTGATGGGAATATTTAGGTGAGATATTTGCAATGAAATAGATGGCGACTGACGTTTTGTTGACATACAGAGCGTTCGTTGGTTGATTGTAGTTCGTTATAATAAGGTTATTAGATGTCGTAACCGTCTGTTGTATTTGGATGCACAATATTGTTGATTTAAGATGACTAATGGGTCGATCGTTTGGAATTTACTCGGAATGGTCAAGAATAGGTGAAAAGTGAAGGAGTAATAGAGTTTTTACCTGGCACGTAAAAAGCAGCCTCAATTCAGTCTCCCCGCGGCCATGTTGCCTGCCCAGAATGCTTAGCGCAGCCGGCGGTTAATTGAGGCATGCGCAACACACATTCCAATTAATTCTGAATAATTAATTAGCACAATAAAAATATCCACTTTTCATTTTGTTATTTTTAGTCAGCGCTGCTTTGCACGCACTCGACACGCACTCGGCTTGGACCGAGGGCCACGGATGACGGACGCACGCCCCTGATCGTCGATCGGACGCCGCAGCCGGGGCCGCGGTCACAGCACAACTCGAGGTAACAGCCATTTTTAGTGTGTGCGCACTCACTATCCGTTGACTCGGCTGGCCAAAAACGCCAGGCCACAGCGATCTACGCGTGTGACTGGCGTGGCGTTGGCCTCGTTTTCACGTCGATGGCGCCATGTGTTGGGCGGCCTAGACGCTGCGCGCCCGCCATCAGCCCTCGATCGGTTGTGGCAAAAGCGGCGGCCGTCAAATCACCGCGCGGTTCAGACCGAGTGGCGTGCAAAGTCCCAAAAAAAAAAATGATAGGCCTAAAGGAGGTTGGCGCGCTCTAGTCGACTTGTCGTTGTGGGCGTTAACACAATCACGTGTATTTTGTAGGTCCACAAGTTGTATCGCATACAAAAAAGTAGTCAGGTTGTTTTAGATAGACGAATTTAGCCTTTGGGTTGTTCTAAATTTAGAATGTGACGTTCGGTTGGTTTTAAAAATGCATAGCGGAGGTCTTAAAGGAGGGGGAGTTTTTTTTGAGCATGTTTCTGGTGTCCGTTAATTTGGCAGTGGACATGTGTTGCGACCCCCTCGTTGATTTGCCGTGTTTTCAATTGGCTCCACGCGGGGCAGGCCGCTTGGTGCGCCCGAGTTCAGCCTCCTCCACCTCCCTATGCACAATGACGACGCCAGTGGAGCCGGCGAGAAATGCAAGCCAATTTGGAATGATCAACATTTTTCCACGCGGCCGACATGACAGTGCGGCCGACGCCGCCGCCGCTGGCCATCGTTTCTCGCCTACCTCGCACAAATCCCGGTTGGATACGAGTCTCTTGTCCCGCTCCTAGGACTCGCTTGCTCACAGGTAGCGCTCAAACTGATTTTTTTTCTTTACTATTTTTTTTTTCTTGGGAGGTTGATGATCAGATCAGAAGAGAACGAAAAAAAAATGCGATCGGGTGACCACTAGGGGGAGGGGATGTAGAACCATTGTGGCATGTAATTAAAAAAAAAAAAAAAAAGACGCCCAGTTTGTGTTTGTCGCGTCCCCTTGGGTCTGTGTTTAATCAGTGCGTGGCAGGTGATCGCCTGCGTTTGTGATTGATTGGCGCGTGCAAGCGAGCGCGAGAATGCAGCGTCTGCCGCTGGGTGGCCAGTGCCAATTAGGTCGAAGCGTTGCCCGGTGACCATTGGTCAGCAATACTGGGGGAGAAAATTTTGGATTTTTTAATATTTAAATTTTGTATAAATTTTTTTTTTTTTTCAAGGAAACAGTCGCGCGCAGTGGATCCAACCGCCCACGACGACGCCGCCGCCTCCTCTTCGGTCAGCATCGGGCCAGTTACAAAGGTAGGGAAAAAAATGATTTATCCTTTTCCTCTTGGCCCAGGTGTATTCGGTCGTGAACTCGAGTCTACCGGATTATTTGACGAGTAGTAGAGAAGGGTGTATAGAGTGATGGATGAGTGGGCGGGTGATATTGTGGTGTGAGTCACGTGGCTACCTCCGTTATATTTGGTTGTAAAGGTGTGGAGTAGCGAGAAAAAAAAAAAAGGTTTCTTATGCAAATGTGTTTGCTTGTCAAACATTTGGTCGGCAGATTGGAGTGCTCTTCTCCGTGGGTGTCTCACCTGGCGAGAAAGTTTACCGTCAAACACATTTGTATTTACATTGCGCGTCCGAAAATTTATTAGCTAGAGAAAAATATGGCGATGTACAAAACGCGTGAGAAATGAGTTTAGAGAAAGGAATTTTCAAAATTTTTTATTTATTAATTAAAATATGTACACCTGGTGTGTTTGTTCAGGTGTAGTCTGTCGTAGAGTGGCGTCTTCGTCTTTTTTGTGATCCGATTTGAAATTGGAGTTTGGCGCTGATTGAGAGTGACACCATTACAAAAAAGAAGTTTGTTTGTTTGATTATCATATTTCATGTGAGTTTGTACCTCGCCACGGAATCACTGTGCATGTCACGAGACAATTAGCATAATGTCTCCTGCGAAAAGCGCCGTTATCGAGACTCTGATTCGTACAGACAGGTAGGCAAATGGAAGGAGAAAGAAAAGCAGCTCAATGTCAAACGAGTAATGAGACAAAACCAAATTCGCTTCACTCATCGAAAACATACACTTTCCCCCTTCCACTATAGAAAGAGAGAGAAGAGAAATATTATAATTTTGTGGAATTAAATGAGATTAAAAATGCACGTTGGCTTTTTTTTACATATAAAATGAAAACCGTTTGTGGAATTTTTCGGGAGAGTTAAAATAAGATGTAATTGGTTTTGTTTGTGGATTGTGCAGATGCAAGTCGGGAAAAAGAAATATGGAAAACATATTAGAGTTTGGCCAGCAGTGGTCAAGGGGGGAGATTGCAGACGCCAACAATTTATTGCAATAATTAAAGGCAAGTCGTCCATTAGCAGTGAGTGGTGTGTGCCGAGCGCGTATTCTTTTAATAAGAGCTACGCACTGCCATAATCCTTTTAGACCAATTGCTGGGAAAAGTTTCTCGGCTATGGCTTTTCATATTTTAAAAGCATTGTGGTCTAGAATAAAATAAAAAACAAGTGCACTCTCAACTTGTTATTTACATAAGTTGAAAATAAGTCATAAGTTGAGCGCTTTTGTGCTGGATGAGGAAACGCAAGCGTCGTAAAAATGCAGCCACAAAAGAAGCGAAGCAAGAAAAGAGAGAAAAAAATTAAGAAAATAAACAAAAACGTGCTCCACGATCAAAATTTCTTTTTTGGCTTTATTCCTTCATTTCACGTGCCCGTACATTTTGCTTCTGAAAAGAATTCTTATATATATAATAATAAATAAATAATTAAAAGTCGCTATTATTGACCGTTTTTCTATGTGACGTCATTTTGCTCAGTGTGGGTTATTAATCGATCGCAATGACGTAGCACAAGTGGACATAAAAAAAAATAAGTGATCGATTGGAATGATGAACATTTGTTCATCCTCAAGAAACAAGGCTTGGCGCATCGCGTTGCAAATCTCTCTATTTGATTCTGTTGATGTTATTATACAATGCACGAATCACTTACTGACGTCATACGGGTCTCGAGTAACGTGGGTCAGATGATAAGTTGATTGTATCGGGTTTCTAATTATTTTACATTTGGTTTTTTTCTTTTTTAAAAAAAAAAGTTTTTTCTTTCTTTTTATTTATTGTGTTGTAAACGAACGAGTTCAACACGTCGCATGCACTGACCCTGCAGGATTTTTAATTATTTCCAATAAGAGCGACTACAAATGGGGCTGGCGGTAAGGGCAGTGTGATGCAAATCACCCCTTTGAAGCCGAGATCTGCATACTAATTGGAGCTGACAATGAAGGGGAAACGTGATGTGTCCTGTCCTGCTTTTGTCCTATGGACGCGTTGAATGGGTCAGTGGACAGGATGCGCGCCTGACCCTCCAATCAGTTGGGGGGACCCCCTCTTTGTGTGTATAAAGGGGTAAAACGCGCGTTTGCGACTCATGCGAGAAAGAAGGGGGGGAATATTTACTCGGGGAATTATTTTATCAAAGGTGTTTTTTCTTTAAAGCGGCAATTTGTCAACCAGTCACTCTAAAGCATGACTTGGCATCGCTCGTTCAAAGATGGAGCCACTTCATTGAAAAGGAGCATGCGCCGCTGCCAACACTGCACTCCAGTCGTTTTAATAACCGACACTGTGACTATGACGACAAAAAAAAAAGAATAGAAAAAGTGTTACTGAGTAGCGTTGCACATGATGATGAGAGCGCGACAGATTGTTATGCTAAAAGGAAATTTCCATCCATCAGTGGGTTAATACTCCATCCCCTGTTGCTTTGTCCACTGATTTGCATCTTAATTGAATGTGATGAGATAGGATCCGCAATTAACGCTCCTAATCACGGCCTGGTGGTTCTTTGTCTGCAATACAAGAGTAGAAGAGTATAGTATTTTTGGGTTATACTTACAGTTCGAGACGTTGCAGTGTGCGAGTGGTTTGGTTCGCATCTGGCTCGCTAGTGAGAGTTTCCCCTAAACTGACGACGCCACCAGGGGTTGAGTGAGAGAGAGGCTGCCAATACTCTTGTTCCCCCTTCCCTAAGGCCAGGTGCAGGTTTGTTACTCACATTGGTCACTCGAAAAGGGTCATGAGGTCATTTGTTGTGTCTTTGGCAGATGGACGAGTTTTACAAGAGAGTATTGTTGTACTATGGTTGTAGGGTAATTTTTTGTGTTAATTGTAAATCAATATGTATATAGTGTTCTGGGGTGTGAATTTTTAGTAATGACACATTGGCAGCCATTGGCTGTTGGCCGTATTCTAACTCGGCTTGCATAATTTGCATATGCAAATGCTACCAATCAGATGACGCCTTCACCTGATGCTCGCTGTGCCATCATTATGTTTTAATTCTGCGCCGCTCTAATTAGGTTACGAATGTAATACCAGGGCCTGGAAAATTCATTTCACACTTTTGAATATGTGCACTTTGATTGGTTGTTGCCTCGACGTGGCGTCACTCGTGTTGAGCATCCACTACTCCGCTCGGCGGCCGACGAGGTAATTAATTTGGAGTTGGTAATTTCAGCGCGAGGAGCCACCGACACGGCGCTCTTAAAATTGTTGCGCCCACAGTCGTCGTCTGCTCTGATGAGTGAATTGTGTGCCAGTGAGAAGCCGAGAGAATAATTGCCGCCGCCGAGGTGGCAGCAGTGCAGAACAGGACAGCGACGACGAGTGGCTGCATACGCAATCTTCCCCGCATTAATTACCATCACCATGCAAATAGCCTGGATTGGCCAGTCAGCCCAGACGCCTGCCAAGTAGCGGCGGGGCGAGGAGCCACGGCCGCTTGCTCCTCCGCTCGCTTCTCTCTTTTTTTTCCTCCCGGACACAACCAAAAAAAAATCTACGATCGGATACACGAGACATGCCAAGAAGGGCTTCCACAACAGGTTTGTTATTACACTTACTCGCCATTATTTTTTTCTTCCCACACTCGCTGCGCCGTGCCGTTCGGCTGCTGGTATGTGTGTGCGGCCGTTCGTTGCTCCTTCTCTCTCTCTGCCGTTTCTAAAACGGTTGTGGCTTACTAAGATGGCTGTGAGATTTGTAGGAGCCGCACTGCTCCACTTCCTGCCCTGTACTAAACTAGAGATGAGGCAGACGACGTAGCTGACGCGGGGGTCGCCTGAGCTGACTCACGCGACGCCCCCCCTCTCGGTCGGCCAAACGCTCGCATGTGGCGCGCTGGCAGCAGTCACGCGCGGTCGAAGCCAGGGGGTTCGGGAAGAGAGAGAAGGAAAAAAAAAACGCCAAATGTTTGGCAGACAGACAAACACGAAAAGGTCGTTGGGTGTGCTTTATTGGAATCGGCCTTGTTGTTGCTATGGAGGCCGTGGGAAGGTCGGTTAGTTTTAGTTTTTCGACTCAGATTTTGTGTAATTGCAAATGATGGAATTATTATTATTCCCTAACGGGTGGACGCCTCCGCCCACACACTATACCCAGGTGAGAGAGAGAACTCTGATTTGTGTTGCTTAGAGACGATGTTTGAATTTTGATCGGCAACTACTGCCATCTATGGCGACGCAACTGGCTTAAATTGGCGCTAAATATCGATTCATCTTGAGACGTTTTTCTCTGTTTGTTTCTCATTTGTACTCCCGGCCCAGACGAGTGACGTAATCAAGGGGTGGCAAAAAAGAGGTGTGGGGGAGTAAGGGGGGGGGGGAGAATCTTTTGTTCCTGGTTTGCTCCCTCATCAGGTGTCGATCAGTGGAAGGGGGCGTTTGCAAGGGGGTTACAATGAGGACACCTTTTATTTAGGCGCGCTGGCCGCTGGGATTGAAACACCAGGTGGGGGAGATTTTTGTTAAAAATATTTTTCGCTTACTTTTTCCTGGTTAGAAGGGTGTTTCCGGTGGCCGGTCAAGAGTAAACTGACACTCTTTTGGACCCTGAGCTGTGAGGGGGTGAAATGCGTTTACAACAGCCAACGGGGGGTGGGGTGGGGAGATGGTCGCGTGATAAAAGTTGATTAACGCAGAAGGGTATTATAAATAATCAAATCTGGCCTCATTAACAGACTCCAATTTGAACTTTGTTTTTATCTCTAATCAGTAGCGGGTGTTGACGCACATGAACTTCAATTTGTTCGTCTCCCCCGACGTTGCGGCCGTTGCCGAGTTTAAACATTTTTTGGCCGCCGTCGCCGCTAGGCCGAACGGCAACGAGCAAATTTTACCGTTCAAACTATCAAGTAAGGAAATTTTTTTGTTGTTTACCTGTTTTTTAAAGCTGAGTTTTCTACTCTTCCTCGTTGGATTGGGAGGGGGGTTGCGACTAGGGTCCGTCTCACTGTGGTCCCGTGGGGGGAATGCAGAGTGCGTCATTATCAGTGTTTTAGATGTTGTAAGTAGGGGTCTGGCTGCGGTGTTGGAATGACTGACGTTTTTATTTATTTACATTTTTTTTTAATCAATTTTTTTGTGAGATGAGACAAGGAAAGATTTCTGGATTATAGCTACAAGGTATTGCGTGTATTGGGGAGAAAAATTCTACGAATTTGATGACGCAAATTTTCTCAGTCGACTAATTAAGGAAACGCGGGCGTTCGATTGATCGTCGCCAATCAGTCGACGCTTGCGGCGCCGTGAAACGGACGCGGGGGTATTCGTCTGTGTTGATTAGTATTTTTGGTTTTTTTCGTCATGATTGAAACGGCAGGTATTTTTCATATTAGACAATTATGGATTAATTCCTGGCATGTATAAGTGATAATTTCGAGATTGTTGACATTGAGGGTGTGGGCCAGAATTAACGTCAAATAGAAAACTTTTTTCTTTCCCCAGGTGTGGCATCCGATGCCTTATCTCCAGGTGCAATTACAACCAATACGCGCCCCTTTTTTGCATCCGGGAATAGGTTTGCCTTTCTCCCTTTCCTCCCCCCGACTGGGGAGGAAGTAGTAGCAGTAGTGTGTCTCTTTTTTTTATCCCTACCTCCTCCCCCCGTATAAAAAACTCCCGCCAGAACACTATTGCCAAGTGAGATAGCCTCAGTACGGGTCTCGATTGGCCGTTTCTGTGTAGTTTCATTCATCGAGTGGTGTTATAGCCTCCAGTGCCCAGCCCTTCATTCACTAATTTGTGTGGGCGGCCAATGAGCGTTTTGTCACTCTTATTGTTTTTACTGGGGAAATAGCTGGTGTAGTCAGTGTGCCATACTTCCTTGCTATAGAGGAATGGGCGTTTTAAGGCCCTGTGAGGAACTTCCCAGTCGTGCATGATCGACCTTCAATAATTAGCTCACCTGTGTGCAGGTGAACGCAATCGCATGATTGGGCGGGAATTTTTTTGCTTGACTGTACTGTTTTTCCTGTGTGACGCCATTGCTAATATTGCTTAGTTCACAATTTTATTATATTTTTTTCTAGTTTTCCTTTTTCCATCACGCATTTATTACCCGATTTCCGTCTCTGTTTATAAATATAGTTTTAGTTTGTGGATCCAAGAAATCTTCGAAATGATTTGGCAATAGGCCACAAAAGATCGGTCACCTAAAACGTCAGGTATGCAATCAAACGTGATAAATATTCTCAATGGGTGTAACGATTTCTCTCTTTCTCTCCAAGGAAATACCAGTTGGGGGTGGTGTAGCACAATGTTTTCTCATTCCCTTAGGGAATTTTGGGTAATTAGCGGCGTTGCAACTTGGTTTGTCTATTTTTATCTGCCGTTTTCTTGCACGGCGCAAATGGTTTTGCGATGAGCTGCTCGCGTTCCTTTTAACCAGGTGACAAGTTCTTAAAATAGTACTCAGATAAAACATTGGCGGTTCCCCAGACTTGAGCAGAAAAAAAAAGTTGCAGGCCCCAAAAGAGGATTTGCCACAATAGTGTGTGGGTGTTTTTACTAGACAGTGGCTCCCCCGTTGCATGTGTTGAGGCAACTTGTTTTCGTCCCCTATAGTCGATATATTTTTTTCTTCTCAAGTTCAATTTTACTCATTTCCACTCCCTCAGATTTTTTTCTAATTTTAAGCCCATATAGTGATGAATAATCATGAGATTTTTTTTTTTCCTTTTCTATTTATAGTGAAGTGTGGGGTGTGAAGTCAGTTACTAATTTAGTCTTAGTCCACACGTGAACCCCATGTTTGGTTTTTAAGACTGCGAGCTTAATGAAAATTAATTGCTCTTTTTAATTGGCATTTGTAATTGAATTAAAATAATTGAAGTGAAATTTTTTTACGCCTTATTACGTTGGTCGATGCATTAAATTAGAGTTCATTATTGACGTCATCTTAATTATTATTCCGGATATAGATTTTTTTAATTTTTTTTTATGAAGTTAATTTTTTTTGTGTGTAGGGAGAGAAAGATGAATGAGAAATTAGAGCTTAATTAGGAATGTTTAAATGTTTTAAGTGTTGGAAATATTTTTTCTTGAAACGTCGATGGTCGGATGATGTGCGTGTGGGTGCTGACAAGACATCTCACCTCTCTACTTGGAATGCGGAGTATTATCAGCCAATTTCATATTAATATGAGTCGTTTCACAACAGGTTTCACCATTTGTAAAGAAATCTCAAGATTGGCTGCTTAAAAATATTGATTTTGTTACCTCGGCTGCGATTGGTGAGTGGGCCCTGCATGTGAGAGAATGAAATGCAGAGCAAGATGGACACGAAAATCATCGGCACTGTGATTGCCCCCTGAAAAGAAGAAAAAAAAAACACTGCCTGCCATTAGGCTTAATAAAAAGCCATTGCACGGGGGCCGTAATCCCAGGGATGCGAGATGCAGCAGGGGCTGTCCAGTCATTTGCAGCCCTGCTACTCAGTGAGGGAGGCGGCGGAATGATAAGCGCAGAAGCTGTCGCTGTCGTCATTAGCATCTTAAGCTGTGCCCACGGAGCGTAAACAGAGTGAGCGCCGCCATGCAGGAGAACACGCGGCCGCTCAGGCCCCGCCGACCCAGGCCACGGCCTTAGCGGTATCAAGAGCCGTCGGCCCAGCCGTAGATTTTCGGTGCGTTCGTCAATATTCCTACTTTTTTTTTTTTAACGAAAAGCACAAAAGGATTTTTGGAGTTGGATAAAAAGAGTAATAAGAAATTGGTCAACATACGGAATGCTTCGCCATACGCAAGTTGGAAATGCCGTCGTTGTGTTCAGGTAAGTGGTCGGCCGGCCACCACTTTGTTTTCTTCGGACGCTAGGGGCGCTCGATTTGGCACTCTTAATTTTGTTCCGCCGTAATTACCGTCTTTTTTGTTTGTATGTTCAGGTAAGCGATGAGGATTTTTTTTTTCTTTTTTGGATTGTAGTCTTATCGGTGTGTTGTATAACAAATCTCAGTTTTTTTTGCGTTAAAAACTACGTTGTATCGTTACACCTGACCGCCGGACGTGTGTTTAACTGTTTAGCACTATTCGCACTGTTACTCAAGCATAAATTTAAGCTTTCACACTTATAAAAACGCGACTACTGTAGTGGTTTTACCGGCGCCTTTTGCCGACGTAACGCCCGGACCGCGCGGGTTGCGGCGGCTGCGTCGTTGCGTTTACCCGTTGCGATTGGCCCCGCTCGGCGAACGTCAGCAGGATGAAAAAAAAAAAACGGGAGAGAAGAAAGTGGTCAGTCGACGTATTTTTTTTCCGTACGTTTCACCAGAATTGGATTATCGTGTAGGCTATTGAAGAGTGCGCAGGCGCAGTAGTCAACTATGCGAGTCTTTATAACTATTAGTAATTTTTTTTTTGTAACGCATTTCTTTGTGCGCGATGAAATTTTTTTTTTTGAAAACTGAGACGAATTGATTGTAGCGTTGTTTTCATCGTAACGGATGATGAATGTTAGGTACATGAAATTAATGCACGCAAGTTTCTTTTTTGAAATTTATTTATTCTGTCCTTAGCGTCTTTGTAGCTCCACCCTCTAAACATTTGTTTGTCAAGGGGGGGATGACCAAAGAGAGAGAGCGAGGGGACAGTAGGGGAGGGTACATTATCAGAGAAGAATTATCTCGACTGACCAAGCCACGTACGATGTAAACAAGAGAGAGAGATGGTGGCACTTGAACATTTGCGGGAGGAAAGGACACAGCAGTCCGCACTTTAAGGTAGAGTTCCCCATGTTGTATGTAGTAAATGGTGCTTGCTAGGGGTCGTTTGAGTTATTTTTGACGGGAAGACACATTCCTTGAGTAACACTAATTAATTCGTGAGAAGGTTTTTAGTTTTTTTTTTTTTTTTGAAAGAGGAATTCTCGTTTGGTCAGTGTTTGGAATGTGTTGAATGCTCTCCCCCTCTCGAAGGGGCCCAAGTGTCAGCCGGCATAAATTTGGACCATTGTGCCACCCCTGATGGACACAAGAGAATGGAAGGAATGTAAGCCACCTGTGGGCCCCGGCAACCAAGTATTGGAAAGGACTACGTTCACACACAACAAGGGCGAGGGGGTATTTATCGGTGGTGAGCGTGACCTCAAACCACCTTTGACGGCCCAAAGACGGAGGGGTTCATTAGAAGTCCGCTTCTTTCTTCTCTCGCTTTGCACGTTTTGACCAATCATTCACTTTTTCGAGGGGATCGACTTTCTTTAAAATGTCAACCACATTTTCAATCTTTAGATCTGCGATTTCGAAATTTTTTAAATAAGAGTTGGAATTTATTTTGGAGATTTTTTATGTATTTCCTCGATGTCTTGAGAGTTTTAAATGTATGAATAACTTAAGATTTTTATTTTTTCGCAAGATTTTGAGGATTTTCTCGAGATTTTACGGATTTAAGAGCTTTAAAGTTAGAGATTGTTTAAGTTCTGACAATTTAAGACTTTGCGATTGTTTAATGATGTCTTTGGATTTTTTTAGAGATTTTAAAAATTGAAATAGTTTAATAAATTTTTTTTGAGCTTTGAACGGGATTTTCGAATATACTGGTATCTGACAACTTTCTTTTTTATCTCGAGGTCAACAAATAGCGAAAATTAAATGGTAATGTGACGTCATTAAACTATTGAAGTTTATAATTCGTTTGAAATTTGCTATTGAAGGACGTGAGAAATTAAATTTTTTTTTCTGCGGTGATGTAGGTGTTTTGAGCGAACGATGAGAAATTGCAGTAATTCGAGGTGTGAGATTGAAATTCTTGTCGTCACCCATTAACAAGAGATGCAAACTCATTCCGTAATGACGTGAACTTAAATACCATTCACTTTTCAAACCCTTTCATTAAGATTTAGTTGCGTGAATTGTATTTACTTTGTGTTGTCTTCTTAAGACGCAATGCAAACACATTTTTTGGGAAGACGGCAAGAACACAAAGGTTATATTTTAAGTTGGCGCCATGGCTACGACCGTCTGAAGACTTTTCAAGGTTGATAATTATCTCTTGTTGCTAATTATCGTTTTGTTGGCAAAAAGATAATTGTTCTTCATCTTGGCCAAAAACTTTACTTGGCTCACCTCACCTGGCAGGTGCTTGCACTGAAATCAAAGTGGAATTACACGCTTGGCTGGCGGCTATTTGGGAAACGCCTCCAAATGCAAATTACACCTTTTCAACTTGACTTGTGTTTCTCAACATTGCGATAAATGCATCGCACTACAACTCGATATTATGCATAGTCTTAATCACCAGCTGGCGGCCATTGGTTAACCTCGGCTTTTGAGTGAGCAAAGGGGTTGTTAAGACATTGATTATCATTTCTATAAAAAAAGAAAAATAATGATTACTTTTTAGAACGTGCTGTGTGACATTAAGATCAAAATCCATTGATTTCCTATAATAACTGGCGTTGATAACATCTCGCTGTAAACAAGGTTAGGCCTTGCAATTTCAATTCTACACAGGCGATGCTTTCAAACATCATTAACATTGTGGATAGCCCAAAAGAAGCTTCTTTCTCATCTTGACTTTGTCTCGATGAATTGGCTCCATCTTTGGTGCAGCATCCATTATCTCCTGCTCCTCCCATAAATAGACCCTGTTTTATGCACAACCAGCCTCCCGTTTCAACGTGATAGCACCAGAACTCACTTTTTTTTAATAGCACCACCAGGTGGGTGCTAGGGAGAAATTAACTAAGATTCCTGTCTATGAGAAATTTTTTAATCAGCACTGCCTGGGAATTTGTTGCTTTTTTTTATTTCTTTTTTTTTTTTTTTAGTAATGCACTGGGCATTTTTCTTTGTGGGAATACATTTGTGACTCCTTGAATGGAAGGCTAGCAGCAGTAAAACGCCCTCTGTTCGCGTTTTATGAGGCGCGCATAAAATTGGAATGCTAATTATTTCAGTCACACTTCGGACTCGTATCACGAAGAGGAAAAATTAAAGAGACGAGGGAGGGTTTTTCTAGAAAAAAAAATGAAGGGGTGAGAAGCGATGTGTATCCACCTGACCACGAGGCAATCGATCTAGGGGGGAGAGCATGAACACGTGGTCATCGTGGACAACAAGTCGTAACCATTGGGTATGGATGTCTGTGATTGGAGGGTTAACTTCCTCATTGTGGAAACCCTTTCGTGCAGTTTGAGACTTTTATTTCCGCCCCCGCACGCGTTGAACCTATTTGGAATTTTCTTTGAAAAAGATTCATTTCGTGTCGTGTGTGCAATTAAAACGTAACCTGCAATGATGTAGGAAAAATGAGCTAATCAAGGGTAGAATCACTTTGGTGAAAATTCCATCGCGCGCAAGAGACACCCACCAAGATGAAGGCAATTAGTGTACATGTAAAAATTGATAGAAGCGCTCGCGCATTGTATTAAAAAGCCGACTCACCAAAGACTCCAATGGCGCTCTTGTGTGTTTCTGATAATTGCAAGCTTTGAGAGTAACAGCTGCCGGGGAGACGGCACGGCCTTCCAACTCTATTTCAGTTGCATTTTAATTTGATAGAGAACCGAGCATTTGCCTGCACTCTCATTATTTGATGCTTAACCATTTTAGAAAAAAATGGACTCGTCGTATTGAGTCAATAGAGAAAAATCCCGTGTTACTCTAGTCCATTCCTCACCTGATGAATTAGAAAAAAAAAATTTTTTTTTGGGGTGTCGCTTTGAGTTGATGGACTGCATTCGGTCGGTTGTGTAGCCATAAAAATTCATCTTTTTGTTGGAGTCGTCGCTCTTTGCTTCATTAGTTCATTTTCTTTTCTCTTCCTCTTTTCAAACACATAATTAAGCCAGTAGCAGTCATGATTGCTCTCTACCAAGGCCACTCTCCACCGTGTAATTACATATCTCGATCATGATGGTGCGGGCTTGTGATTTGGCCACACCATGATTGTAGTTGTATCGGGGTTGGGGTAATGCCAGCCTCCACCCTGCACCGTCGCCGCCGCTGCCGTAGTCGTTGCCCATCTTCATTGGCGCCTTGAGAAAGAAATTTTTCTAAAATAATTTTAGTATGACCAAAAGGGGATTTTGTTATAGGGGTGAGTTGTAGAGTGAGTTTTGTAGGTAGCCCTTTTGACATGTAAAATGGGAATGACGGACAATTATAGATGGACGAGGGTTTTCTATTGACAGGGAAGTCGTTTCACTTCTCCCCTCCCGAGCCAGTTTTGAGTTGAGCTGTTCCAGGAACAAAGGCTCACCTTCCACCTAGGTGATTTACTGATTGACTCAGGGACAGGCCGCCAACAAAGTTGTGTGTGCGAGTGTGCGCCATGTAGTGGGACGCTCTACATCGGATGGTTGTGTGAAACAGTTTATCGGATTGTGGTTGTGTCATGTGTTGGATTTGTTGGCAATGGACTGGTGACCTTGGCCGTTGTTTGCTGGTGGACAGGTGTAAAGCGTCTTTTCTCACTTGGTCATGGATCGAGCTGTAAAGGGTGAGTAAAATGATGTTTTTTTTTGTGGGTGCGGCAAAGCGATGGAATTCGTAGCGACAGGGGTAGGGGGTGTAATGGGAATGTTATCTAGTTGTCTTATCTGGAGTGTCTTCTGCCTGAAACAAAGGGTCACCTGGTTGACCTTGTTAGGCGTGTCGTAGTAGGGAGGTGGTTTTTGTGTCCCCAGTTTTGTCTTGATGAGTCTGCTGCCCTAATTACCACTAACAACGAACAAGGCGCTTGTCGAGGTGCAAGCCATAGAATTTTTTCGCTCTCTCTCCCCTTGTCTGGAATGGTCATGAATTTTCATGTTGCCTCGTAGGCACTTGCAATGCTCCGGATTAATTTTTTCACATTTGCATTTTTTTCGCTTTAAGTTGGCGATGGCGTCGCCTCTTCTTCGCTTTCTGTCTTTTTTTAAAGGGGACATAAAAAGTAGTCGAGTTTTTTTTACATTTTGTAATTAATAATATTTTTTTATTTTTTTATTTACAGAAGAATTAGTGCTGCGACTCCATTCTAATGTGATGCTAAATGTGGAACTATCATGGAAACGGAAGCAGCAGCTGTCGCCATGGAAACGGACCAAACAGCTGGCGACACAGGCAAAGGTTTCCTCCAAGATCCTGTTCCCTGTGATTCAATAGAGCGCGTGGGAAGAAATCCCCTTGCCGAAGTGGCGGATGGGTCGAGCCAGGCTCGCTTTAATGTTCCTACTATAGATACTGGACAGAGAGGAGTTGGGGCCAACGGGATGACGCCAGAGGACGAGGATAATAACGCCACTGATTCAATGGAGCGGAGTGGCGAGTCAATCAAGTGTTTTACATGTTTGTTGGAGTTTTCCAATCGGGAAGCAATGTTGGCTCATGAGTGTGTTGGCGCTCGTCTTACGCCAAATAATTTTTTAGAAGATATGGAAGACTCGGTGGACAGTACGTTGAGTGATGTGGAGAACTTTGAAGGCAAGATCGTGTATAATCCAGATGGATCAGCGTATATCATCGAAGCTGATGAGTCAGATGTGAGCGATGAAGAAGCGAGTATTGACATCCCTCGTCAAGAGGGTTGTATAGTGGACGCTCGAGGAATGCCCACCGAATATCGGTCTTTTCCTCAAATCGTTAATGCCTTTCATGTTTCACGAAACCCTGCATTATATAATGCCATTTATGGACAAGCATTTGCATCAATAATGCAGGATAAGAAAAAAGTTCCTGAAGCCCCAATTATGCACAGTTACAGGGTCTACAATGTGCGTGATAAACCAAGTGATAGGTCAGCAGAGGAAGACAACAAGAATGAGACCAAGGCCAATAATAATAATATGGCGGATTATTCCTCTGTGCCCGTCAAACCAATCCTAATGTGTTTCATCTGCAAGTTGTCATTCGGCTTTGCCAAATCGTTTGTGTCTCACGCTCTTAGCGAACATGGCATGAATTTGAATAGTGAAGAGAAAGAGATTTTAAGTCAGAAAAATACATCTGCCATTCTTCAGGGAATCGGTAAAGATAAACAGCCCCTGGTGTCGTTCCTAGAACCTGTGCCCATGTCCTCTAAAGGGGGACAGTGCATGGGACAATCTGTACATAGCTCTTGTGCTAGTTCCTTTGTAACCACCGAACCCGTTGTCATTAGTTCATGCTCGAGCGGGACGGTGGTGACCCCTACTCGGAGCGGAGCCGCTCATTGGCTAACTACAACTGAGACGACGTCCATTCCGAGTGTCGTGGCTCAAAATACGGGCACACGCTGGACTCCTTCAAATAATAATTCGGAGGAGAAAAAATGTGAGCTGACGGACAAAGTGCTATCGGAATGCGTCCGCAGTGATGCAGATCATGTTCCTGAAAAGAGTTCTGTTTCGCTACTCGTACCTCAGCACACTGGCTGCAGTAGTTCAGACTATAGAAAAAGTCCTGTCAATCCGTTAGACAGGCCGCCGATAGACACGTTGACCGGTATAGACAGGTGTAGCCGCAGCGTATCTCCAGTAGCCGCAAGTGTGAGTCCGGGCTCGGCTCAATTGTTCCCTCCATCGTCACATTCCCCTTCTTCTTCTTCTTCATCAGCTGTTCCTATTTCGCTCGTGGGTATGTGCTCTGAACATCCCAATGGCAAAACTAATGGTGTTGAATGTCCCAAATGCGATACCGTACTAGGCTCATCGCGTTCACTGGGAGGTCACATGACTATGATGCATTCTAGGAACTCTTGCAAAACATTAAAATGTCCCAAGTGTAACTGGCACTACAAATACCAGGAGACGCTCGAGATTCATATGAAGGAGAAACATCCAGAGAATGAAACGACTTGCATTTATTGCATCACTAATCAGCCACACCCTCGGCTGGCCAGAGGAGAGACTTACACTTGTGGCTACAAGCCATATCGCTGCGACGTCTGCAATTACTCGACGACCACCAAGGGGAACCTGAGCATCCACATGCAATCGGACAAGCATCTTAACAACATGCAAGAGTTGCAGAATGGAGGTGTGGCACCTGAAACCAATGCACAACAGCCACAAGGCGGCCACTTGGCATCTAGTAGCCCGTCAAATCAGAAACCAAAACCGAAACCAACATGGAGATGCGACGTGTGTAATTACGAGACAAATGTGGCACGCAATTTGCGCATTCACATGACGAGTGAGAAACACACGCACAATATGATGGTGCTGCAACAGAACGTTAAACATATGCAGCAATTGAGTGCATTACAAGCTCAAGCGCTTGACCAGTCGCTTTTGCATTTTCATCCTGGTTTAACATTACCAGGTGAGAAACCACCACCGCACACTGAAGCTGCATTGGCTGACATGGCATATAGTCAAGCTCTTCTCATACAGATGATGACCGGCAACCAGCTGGGTCAGATGCCTTTGGAACCACCTACCCAACTGGACCAACTTGGTCTTCCTTCTGAACCTCCGATCGAAATGGAACCTCCTGTGGACGGACAGAATGCCGACCCGAGTAAACTTTTTGCTTGCTGTGTTTGTAACGCGTACCAGTCGGACAACGTGGAAGCTTTGAATCAACATCTACAACAAGACAGAACCAAGCAAAGAGAACACGAAATCCTCATGATGGTGAGTGGCAACTACATCTGCAAGTTGTGCAGCTATAAAACAAACCTCAAGGCCAATTTTCAATTACATTGTAAAACGGACAAACATCTTCAACGTTTACAACATGTCAATCATATAAAAGAAGGTGGTCTGAGGAACGAGTGGCGATTAAAATATTTAAATGTTAGTAATCCAGTGCAAGTGAAATGTTGCGCATGCGACTATTATACCAACAGCACGCACAAGCTGCAGCTACACGTGGCCACTCCCCGACACGAAGCTGGTGGTCGACTCTTCCGTCATCTTCAGTTTGCTGAGATAAATCTCATCAGTGATAATAAGTATTATCATTGTTCCGTTTGCAACTTTAGTACGAGGACAAAAGTGAACTTGATTCAACATGTGAGGACCATGAAGCATCTTCGTAATGAAAGTCTTCGTCAGATGCAACGTAAAAGTCAAGGAAAAGATGCTGAAGAAGATTTTAATGACTTGTATACAGTGCGAGAGTACAACGAAGCTGATGGTATTCAATTTGACGTCGATATCGGTAAGTACTCCAATTTATATAAATTTCGATAAAACTTTGATGTATATAAAAGAGGCAATTTATAAAACGTGTTAATTACATCATTAATTGATGCGCTATTAAACATGAAAAATCCCTACGGTAAAATTAAACATTCAAATAATTGTTCAAAACATAATTGAGGCTTTGTGGTTTAACTTAAGCTTACGATCGTTTCTTGAGGTTAAATTAAATATTCCGTTCTCTATTGATTTTCTAAGCCAAGTGTAATTATTAGTTTAATGACCTTTTTTATATCAAAGTTTATATAAAATAGTAAAATATTTTTGCTCAACCTAAGAATGTGGGACTAGTCGGACAAACCAGTTTTTGTGTTAAAACAGAACAAAAACTTGGGAGAACTATTGACTGGAAATATATTACACAACCAGTTTTATGACAAAATAAAACAAATTATGTGAACTGTCCAACAAAATCGATTTTTTTTTTCCCCTCATTCCCTTTTTCTCTCCCCTTCAACCGGTATAAATTTTTTTTTTCATTTAAATAAATGACAAGATATTAATAGTGATTAGTCTTTCTGGTCGATATTTCACTCTTAATTTTTTTTTTAAATCAAATAGAAATTGATGCATGTCATTATTATAAAAAAAATTTAAATTAACAAGTGAGTAATGAAAACTTGTAGTTTAGTTTCCTAGTGTCTTATGTTGAGTAACATTTTGCTATAGCACAAAGATAATTTGAATTTAAAATTAATTTTTAAGTAAATGCTTTTTTTTAATGAATTGCATAACGCGGGGCTTTAATTATGCTTTTATTTTTTTTATTTTTTTTAATTATATTAAGAACCGAAAGAAGAAGACATGATGGAAACAACAGACGATCAAGTGGATGATGATCACGAAACAAACGAACAAGTAAACGTGACGTCTTCCATGTTAAAACAAGCGTTATTAGAAGCTGGTAAATCAACACCCGTACCAGAACAGAATGCTGAACAAATGCACATGTGTCCGTATTGTAATTATTGCAACAATAGTGAAATGAGAATACAAGCGCATATTTTGTCGCAACACACTCAAAGA